>JAPYYD010000236.1:0-30898 GCA_028551405.1 Uromys caudimaculatus | reverse complement strand
AGAATTTACTCAAAATTTTGTGTATATCACCCCACATATCAGGAGAATATGTACATGAATGACTTGTTATTCACCTGTCTCCCTCATTGGACTGCAGCTTCAAGCATGGAAGCAGGATATATTTGGCCACAATTCAGTTTCTCTCACTAGGCTAACTTCACCGAATATTTGTGTATGGACAGAAATGGAAAATCACCTTAAATGGAGTGGGTAGATGGTTGGATCAGTAAGGGGAAGTATGAAAACACAAGTGGGTGGATGAGCAAACAGGCAGTTCTGTTGACAAACGGTGCCAGACATCCACCTGACCCAGGTGCCTGTCTCTACCTGCTGTTGGTGGATTTGGAGGTTGCTAGTATCTTCCTGTTCATTCTTACAGAAAGCCTCCTCATTTCTGCAAATGCAGTTCCAGTAGAAACAAATCCCCCTGCAATTTTCTTACTTCACTGCCTCAGAAGTGTAATTTCTGCTGCTGCTAAGTCTTCTCCATTAGGTGTCAATTGTGCAGGTTGTCAGAAACACCCTCTGTAGAGTAAGCCTGTTTCAGTCTTCCCATGAGAGGGCAACTTTCAGTAGCTACAAACCATATCAGTTACCAGCTTCCCATGAAGACTTAAAAACAACCCAAAAAACTATAGCAGCTTCAATGCCAAGACCATTAAAACAAAGAAACAAACAGACAGACAGACAACTCAGAAAAGCATAAACAACTTCTTATATCCCCAACATCAGTAGGAATCCATGTCTCTCCAGAAAAACCAAAATCTCGTCTTGTCCTTAAGAATCTCTAAAGTTGTGGAAAAAATCTAAAAGTAGGGGTAACTAATGTTAATGTAAAACAGGAGAAGTAGAACCAAGGGCAGGACATTCTATCAACTTGTTCCAAAACCATCATCTCTGTGAACCCCCTTCCTCGGCTCCACAAACCCAGGACTGCCTGAAAACCATCTCATGTGCTGAAGCACTTATCTAACTAGAAGCTACCAAGGCCAGAAGAGAATGCAAGTGAGTGTCACAGTGTCTTTCAGGTTTAGTAAACTGAGCTCAAATGACAAAAGACAGGTGATGACTAATAGACAAACAGGACAAAACCGGAACTACAGTCTCTCTTATCTAGAAACAAAGAAAGGCAGAAATGGCCATTCCACAACAAGTGAGCTTGCTGACAGGCACTTACCAACAGAACCCAGTCTCCTTCTTCAGCTCTTAGAGTGTTTCTGGGGATTATGTGATCTCATTGTCCAAGCTCTGCAGGTCTAACCTGTTCTGCTCATGTTCCATTACTGATAAAATTGTAGTCACATGTACAAAAATTTATTAAAATTTGGAGATTATTTTGGAAAAATTACTGATAAAATTGGAGACAAATATCGAAAAATTAAGAGAAATTGAAGACAGTCTGAAAAATTACTGACAAAAATTAGGAAAAATATTGAAAAATTTTTATTATAAAATTGAAAACATTTGTAGAATAATTACTGATAAAACTGGAGAGAAATATCAAAAACTGTATGAGAAATTAAGGACATTTTGGAATAACACTAATAATAATAAAGACAAATATAGAAATTATTTATAAAAATTAAATATATTTTGGAAAAATAATTGATAAAAATTAAGACAAATAGAGAAAAATATTATGGAAAAAAGGAAGACATTTTAGGAAAAAATAGTGCTAAAAATACAACAAATACAGAAAAATAAAATATTTGGCTACGATTTTGGAAAAATTATTGATAAAAACTAGATAAAAATAGAGGAAATGTAAAAAATTTGAAACTATATCAGATAAATTACTAATAAAATTCAAAGCAAATATCGAAAAATTTAAAAAAGAATTGAAAGCATTTCTGGACAAATAATTCTGAAAAGGGAAGAGAAATATGGAAATAATATAGAAAAAATTGACGTTATTTTGGATACAAAACTGATCAATATAAAGACAAATGTACAACAATTTTTAAAAAATTGAAGACAATTTGGGAAAAATCACTGACAGAAATTACAACAAATATATAAAAAATCTATAAAAACATTTTATGATAGTTTTGGGAAAATTACTGATAAAGTTCAACACAAATATAGAAAAAATTAGGAAAAATTTGCAGATATCCTCGATGAATAACTGATAAATATGAAGAAAAATACAGATAAAAATAATAAAAAATTAAAGTCACTTTTTAAAAAGTTAGTGATAAAAACGAAGAAAAATATCGAAAAATTTAGGAAAAATATTGAACACCATTTTGGAATTGTATTGATAAAAAAGGAAAAGCATAGAAACTATGTATAAAAAAATTTGAATACATTTTTGGAAAAGTTGTAGATAAAAATGGAGACAAAGAAAAAAACAAGGAAAAATTAAAGACATTTTTGAAATAATTAATGATAAAAATTGTTGCAAATATGGAAAAAATTGAGATAAAATTGAACATATTTTCCGAAAAATTACTGATGAAAATTTAGACAAAAATAGAAAAAAATTAAAGTAAAATTGAAGTCATATTTTGAAAAATTAATGATAAAAATGAAGACAAATAGAAAAAAAAACTTTGAAGAGTATGACATTTTAGGAAAAAATAGTGCGAAAAATATAACAAATACAGGAAAATATTTTGAAAAATTTGAATACTATTTTGGAAAAATATTGATAAAAATGGAGATAAATGTATAGAAATATTTTTTTTAAAAATTGACACAATTTTAGATAAATTACTTCTAAACCCGAAAACAAGCATCAGAAAATATAAAAAAGAATTTAAAACACTTCTGGAAAAATAATTTAGAAAAGTGAAGAGAAATATAGAAATAATATTGAAGAAATTGACGTTATTTTGGATTCATAACTGATAAATATAAAGATAAATATAGAAGAATTTATAGAAAATCAAAAAAACTGGAAAACAATAACTGATAGAAAGCACAACAAATATAGAAAAAAATTATAAAATAATTTTAAGGCAGTTTTGGAAAAATTACTGATAAAATTCAACACAAATTTGAAAAAATTAGGAAAAATAAGAAGATATTCTAGATGAGTAAGTGATAAATATGAAGAAAAATACAGATAAAATTACAGAAAATATTGAAGACACTTTTGGAAAAATTTCTGGTTAAAATGAAGAGAAATTGAAAAAAATTCAGAAAAAACTATATGTATTCATGAAACAATATTATAAATACAAAAACAAATGAAAAAATTAGGAAAAATGGAAGAAAATTTTGTCAAATTGACTAATAAAAATCCAAACAAATGTTGAAAAAAATCAAGAAAAAATTGAAGATGTTATAAAAATTAATTATATCAATGACAAGTGTAGGTAAAATTTTAACATATTTGAAGACGTTTTTCGAAAAATTATTGATGAAAATTTACACAAATATAGAGAAAAATTAAGGAAAAAGGGAGAAATTTTGGAAAAATTTGTGGTAAAAATGAATACAAATATAGAAAAGATAGGAAATAACTGAAGATATTCTTGATATATATGCAAAAAATATAGAAAAACTAAAGAAAATTTGAAAAATACTTTGGAAAAAAACTGACAATGAAAACAAATATCGAAAAAAATTTAAGAAAAATATGAATACAGTTTTGTCAAAATTAATACCAAAAGTTTAAACAAATAGTAAAAAAATTTAAGGAAAAAAGGAAGTCATTTTTGGAAAATTCCTGATAAAAATGGAGATGAATATAGAAAAAAAATTATAAAAATTGGAAGATATTTTGGAAAAATTACTGATATAAATGAAGATGAATATCGAAAACATTTAAGAAAAATTGCAAACATTTCTGGAAAAATAAGAGAGAAAAATGAAGAAAATATAGAAAATATATAGAAAAACTTGAATATATTCTGGAAAAATTACTGATAAAATGGATTGAAATATAGAACAAAACTAGAAAAAATGGAAGTCATTTTTGAAAAAATTACTGATGAAAAAGTAGACAAATGTAGATAAAATTTAGGTAAAAATTGAAGATATTCCAGAAGAAAAACCGATAAACACGAAGATGAATACCGATAAAATTAAAAAAAAATTTGAAGAAACTTTTGGAGAAATACTGAAAAAATGACAACAAATAAAGAAAAAAATCATGAAAAATGTAAGATATTCCTGGAAATATTACTGACAATAACGGAGACAATCATAGAAAAAAATGTGTGAGAAATTGAGGACATTTCGGAAAAATTTACTGATAATAATGACGATAAATATAGAAAAAATTTAAATGAAATTAAAGACGGTTTTGAAAAACTAACTGTTAAAAATGAGGACAAATATAGAAAAAAGTGGTGAAAAACTTGAAGATATTCTGGAAAAATAACTCAAAAATATGACAAACATGTTAAAAATCAAAGAAAATTGGAAGAAAATGCTTGAAAAAGTAGTGAAAAATATGAAGAAAAAATATAGAAATAAATTAAGCAAAAATTGAAGATATTCTTGATAAATAACTGAAATCTACAGAGAAAATATAGGAAAAATGAAAATTTGAAGACAATTATAGAGAAATTACTGATAAAGGAAAATATCGAAAAAAAAATTAAAACAGTTGAAGTAGATTTTCGAAAATTGTTAATAAAAAAGACAAATATAGAAATGATTTATTTAAAAGATGAAGACAATTTTGCAAAAATTACTGATAAAAATGAAGATAAATATTGAACAAATTTAAGAAAAGTAGAAGACAATATAGGTAAATTATTGTAACAAAATGACAAATGTAGAAATAATACGCAAAAGGCATTGAAGACAGTTTTGGAAAATCTACTGATGAAAATGAAGACAAGTAGAGAAAAATTTTATGGAAAAGAGGAAGTTATTTTAGGAAAAAATAGTTGTAAAAATATAACAAATATAGAAAAATATTTTGAAAAAATTGAAGTCGATTTTGGAAAACTTATTCATAAAAATGGCGATAATTGTAGAAAAACCGTAAACATATTTGAAAGTACTTCAGATAAATTACTTATAAAATTACAAACAAACATCGAAAAGTTTAAAAAAAGAATTGAAAACGTCTCTGGAAAAATATTTTTGAAAGGTGAAAAGAAATATGGAAATAATATAGAAAAAATTGACATTTTGGATATGTATCTGATCAATATAAAGACAAATGTAGAAAAAAATTTAAAAATTGAAGACAATTTTGAAAAATCACCGATAGAAAGCACAACAAAAACAGAAAAAAATTATTAAAAAATTGTAAGAGTTTCGGAAAAATTACTGATAAAATTCAACACAAATGTAGAAATAATTTATGAAAATTAAGAAGATATGCTGGATTAGTGACTGAAATATATGAAGAAAAATACATATAAAATTAAAAAAAATTGAAGACAATTTTGGAAAAGTTACTACTAAAAATTTAGACAAGTATAGAAAAATATGAATAATTAAGACATTTATATAATAATTACTGATAAAAATAAAGACAAATTGAAAAAAAATTTAGAAAAAAATTCAATGTATTCTTGAAAAATATCTGATAAATATAAAAACAAATATAAAAAAATTGAAGAAAAATTGAAGAAAATTTTGTCAAAATTACTATTAAAAATTCAGACTAATATAGGAGAAAAATTTCAAGAAAAAATTGAAGACATTGTCAAAAATTCCTGATATCAATGGGAAGTATAGAAAAATTTTTAAAAATAATTAAAGACTGTTTGAAAAAATTACTGATAAAAAGGGAGAGAAATATAGAAAAAAAATTGTGAAAAAAAATATATTCTTGTAAAATACCTGATAAATACCTAGATAAAATAAAAAACATTAAGAATAATTTATGACAATTGGGGATATATTACTGATGAAAATGAAGGAAAATATAGAAAAAAACGAAGGAGAAATTGAAGTCTTAGAAAAATACAGAAAAGAATGACAACAAATAAAGAAAAAAGTTGTGAAAAATGGAAGACATTCCTAGAAAAATTACTGATAATAACGAGGACAGTTATGGGAAAATGTGTGAGAAACTGAGGACATTTTGGAAAAATTACTGATAACGATGACAACAAGTATAGAAAAAAGTTGAAAACAAATTGAAAGCAGTTTGTGAAAAATTACTGTTAAAATGAGGATAAATATAGAGAAAATGGTGAAAAATTTGAAGATATTCTTGAAAAATAACTGAAAAATAGGAAAACATGTTAAAAATTAAATAAAATTGGACAAAAAAATCTGGACAAATATATAGAAATAAATTATGAAAAAGTGTGACGATATTCTTGAAAAATAGCTGAAAACTGTAGAGAAAATATAGAAAAAATTGAAGAAATTTTAAGACAAATTTTAGAAAACTACTGATAAAAATAAAACCAAATATCGAAATAATTTTTAAAGAAATGAAAATCTTTCTAGAAAAATAACTGCAAAATTTGAAGAGAAATATAGAAAATTTTCAGAAATAATTGAAGATATTCATGAAAAACGTGATAAATATAAAGATAAATACAGAAAAATTTAAGAAAAATTTGAAAACATTTCTGGAGAAATGTCAGAGGAAAAGGTTAAGACATTCTTGAAAAATAACTGAAAAATATGGAGAAAATATAGGAAAATTTACAGAAAAATTGAAGACAATTTTGGAACCATATTGATAAAAATGAAGACAAATATTGACAACTTTTAGTGAAAAATCGAAGACATTTTAGCAAAATTAACAACAAAAATTAAGACAAATGTAAAAAGTAGCTAAAATTGAAGACATTTAAGACAAAATTTAAGAAAAAATTCAGAAATGTATTGAATAATTACTGATAATAACGATGACAAATTTCAAAAATTGTATGAGAAATTAAGGACATTTTGGAAAAACTACTGATAATAATAAAATAAAATAAAGAAAAAACTTGTAAAAATTGAAGATAGTCTGGAAAAATTTACTGATAATATTAGGAAAACAGGAAAATTTCATTAAGATAGAAGATATTTTTGGAAACATTACTAATAAAATTAAGGATCGATAAATATGAAAAAATGGAAGATTTTCTGGAAGAATGAAGGATATATAAGAAGAAAATATCGGAAGCACTAAATAAAATTTGAAGACAATTTTGGAAATATTACTGATAAAAATGGAGACAAATATAGGGAAAAAATTTTAAAAAGTTGAAGACAATTTTGCAAAAATTACAGATATAAATAACAAAAAATATAAAAACTGTTATGAAAAACTGAACAAAGTTTGGAAAAATTACTGATTAAAAATGGAGACAATTAGAAAAATTTATAAAAAATTAGAGACAATGTTAAAAAATTATTGATAAAAATGGAGAAAATCTAGACAAATATGAAAAATCGAAGATGTTTACAGAAAATCTATTGATAATAATCGAGATAAATATTTAAAATTGTGTGAGAAATTGAGGATATTTCTGAAAATTTTCTGATAACAATGACAAGTATAGAAAAAAATCTATAAAAAATATTGAAGACGGCTTTGGAAAAACTACTGATAAAATTGGAGACAAATATATAAAACCAATTAAGAGAAATTGACAATTTTGGAAAATTTCTGATAGAAATGATAAGAAGTAAGGAAAAATTTTAAAACGAAATGTAAGACAGTTTTGGAAAACTTACTGGTAACAATGCGGATAATTATTAAAAAAAGGTGGAAAATTGAATATATTCTTGAAAAATAACTAAAGAATATGAAGAAAACATGTTAAAAATTAAAGAAAACTTGAAAAAAGTTGTGAAAATTAGTGAAAAATATGAAGAAAAATATAGAAATAAATTAAGAAAAAATTGAAGATATTCTTGAAAAATGCCTGAAATCTACTGAGAAAATATAGACAAAATGAAAGAATATTTGAGGACAAGTTTGGAAAAATAACTTTAAAAAATAAAGGAAAATATCGAAAAATTTAAGAAAAAAGTTGCAGACAATTTTATCAGAATTAACAATAAAAATTAAAACAGATATAGAAGAAAATGAGGGAAAATTGAAGACTTTTTGGAAAAATTATTGATAAAAATTGAGATAAATATGGAAAATTTTTATTAAAAAATTGAAAAAATTTATAGAATAATCACTGATAAAAATGGAGACAAATATAGAAAAAATTAAGAAGAAGTTTAAGACAATTTTGGAAAACTTACAGATATGAATGACAAAAAATGTAAAAACAATTATGAAAAATTGAACATAGTTTGGAAAAATCACTGATTAAAAGTGTTGACAAACATAGAAAAATATAAAGAAAATTAGAGACAGTGTTGAAAAAATTATTGATATAAACGGAGACAATTTAGACAAAATTAGGAAAAAAATTGAAGAAGGTAATAGCAAAATTACTGATAATAATGGAGATAAATGTCGAAAAATATACAAGAAATTGAGGATACTTCTGAAAATTTACCTATAACAATGACGACAAGTATAGAAAAAATCTATACAAAAATTGAAGACGGTTTTGGAGAAATTACAGATAAAAATGAAGGAAAATATAGAAAAAAAATGGGAAAATATTGAGACATATTTGGGAAATTTCAGATAAAAATCAAAACTGAGAAAAAATTTATGAGAAATTTAAAGATTTTCTGGTAGAATAGCCGATAAACGTGAAGACAAATGCAGCAAAAATTTAAGAAAAAGTTGAAGACAATTTTGGCAAAAATACCAGGAAATGTTTAGACAAATATAGAAAAAAATCAAGGAAAATTGACATTGTTGGAAAAAAATCTGATAACAATAGATGGTATAGAAAAAATTAAAAATTTAAAATAATTGAAGACAATTTTGGAAAAGTTTCTGAAAAATACGAAGACAAACATAGAAAAATACATAAAGTATTAGAGACTATGTAAGAAAAATTGCAGATAAAAACAAAGACATAAAAAACAAATTAGGAAAAATCTGAAGATGTTCTTGAAAAATAACTGATAAATTTAAACATAAATTTAAATGTTGATAATATTAAAGAGAAAATTTAAGATATTCTGGAAAACATACTGAAGACAAGTACAGCAAAAATTTAAGAAAAATTGAGGACCATTTTGGAGAAATTACTGATAAAAATAAAGGAAAATATCGAAAAACTTTACGAGAAAAATTGAAGACAATTTTATCAAAATTAACAATAAAAATTAAGACAAAAAAATTAAAAATTGAAGACAATTTTGGAAAAATTACTGATAAAATAAAGGCAAATAGCAAAAATATTTACATAAAATTTCAGATATTTTGGTAAAATCACTGATATTAGTGGGACAAATATAGAAAAAATTACAAAAAATTGAAGATGATGGAATAATTATCAATAAAAATGGAGATAAATTTCGAAAAAAATGTGTGAGAAATTGACATTTTGGAGAAATTCCTACTAATAATGAAGACAAAGGTCGGGAACCAATGGATCTACAGCTTTTTTATTGGCATGAGAAAAGCCATTTTTATTGTAGAAGTTAGGCTTGAAGGTAGAAGTAGGCCTGAGTTTCAGGTTCCTGAGAACTAGG
The DNA here is from genome assembly GCA_028551405.1 of Uromys caudimaculatus. Taxonomy (NCBI): domain Eukaryota; kingdom Metazoa; phylum Chordata; class Mammalia; order Rodentia; family Muridae; genus Uromys; species Uromys caudimaculatus. The sequence goes on along the minus strand of JAPYYD010000236.1, from coordinate 21,427 downwards.
CTTCTGTTTAGGTTCTGTCGCCTAGGAGATGGGTTCTTTCCCAGGTCAGGTGACCCCTTTGTGGTTAGGTGATCAGCAGAGCAAAGATGGTTGCCTGGTGGCTGAGAACCTGTATTCCCTAAGAACTCCTCATTCCTATAGCATTGTTTATAGCTCTGGTTACTTTGTTTTAGAGTCCTTCTATATTGTTTAAGATTCTCATACTTCCTTCTCCTTGTACCCTATAAAAAGCTTGGAAATAAAGTTCATCTTTGGAGCTTGATCAGACATCCTGTCTTGCTCCCAGGTATCTCTTCTTTCCTGTCTCTTCTTTCATCTAACTGTTCCCTCCTTGGAGCCTCGGTAAAGATCCCACAGGTCGGGAGACACACTGACAAATATAGAAAAGAAATAGAAAAATATTGAAGAATTTTTGAAAAAATTACTTATAAAAAATGTAGACAAAAGTAGAAAAAAATAATAAAAATGGGAGCATTGTTTTGAAAATTACTGTTGAAAATATTGAAAGTAATAAAAACTTATAAATACTGGAAAATATTCTGGAAAAATAACTAATAAAAATGTAGACAAATACAGAAAAATTTATTAAAATTTGGAGAAAATTTTGGAAAAATTACTGACAAAAATGAAACCAAATATCAAAAAAAGTTTCAGAATAACTTGATGACAATTTAGAAAAATTGTTGATAAAAAAGACAAATATAGAAATAATCTATTAAAAACATGAAGTTTTCAGAAAAATTACTGTTAAAATTGTAGAAAAATGTACAAAAAACAAAGGTAAAATTGAAGAAATTTTTGGAAATATTACTGAAAATAATGAATAATGTAGAAAAACTTTATAATGAAAAAATATTGAAATATTACTGGTAAACATAAAGAAAATATAGAAAAAAAGTCAGAAAAAAAAGATATTTTCGATAAAAGTCAGATAAATTTAAGACAAATAATGCACAAAATTTAAGAAAGCATTAAAGACATCTATGGGAAAATTACAGATAAACAATGGAGAAAAATATAGAGAAAAATTATAAAATTTTGAAGATATTTTAGAATAATTACTGATGAAAATGAAAACAAATATGAAAATAATTTTTTAAAAAAGGAAGACATTTCTGGAAAAACAACTTCGAAAAATGAACAGAAATATAGAAAATTTTCAGTAAAAATTGAAGATATTCATGAAAAATGTGTGATAAATATAAAGACAAATATAGAAAAAATTATGAGAAACTGAAGATAATTCGGGAAAAATAAATGATAAAAATGGTGAGAAACATAGAAAAATGATAAAATCTGAAGACAATTATGTAAAAATTAATGAAAAAAAGGAAGACAAATATCGAAAATATTGAAGAAAAAATAGAAGACATTTTGGGAAATTTACTGATAAAAACAAAGACAAATATAGAAAATATCAGCGAAAAATTGATGACATTGTTGGAAAACATTCTGATAACAATGACGACAACTATAGGAAATTTATTTTTAAAAACTCGAAGAAAGTGTTGGAAAAAATTCTGATAAAATTGAAGATAACAATAGAAAAAATTAATTAAAAAATTAGGAAATTTATAGAATAACTACTGATAAAAATGAAGACAAATTTCGAGAAAATATATGAGAAATTAGGATATTTTGGAAAATTACTGAAAATAATAGAAAAATGTAGAAAAAAATTGTAAAAATTGATGATATTTTGGAAAAATTACTCAAAATTATTAGAAAAATTTTAAAAAATATAAAAATTGAAGATATTTTGGAAAGATCAATAGGTAATTATTAAAAATTATAGAAAAAATTTATAAAAATTGAACATATTTTTGGAAAAACTGAAAAAAATTAAGAAAAATATAGAAAAGTTTTTATTCAAAAATTGAAAACATTTATAGAATAACTACTGATAAAAATTGAGAGAAATACTGAAAACTATATGAGAAATAAGGATATTTTGGAAAAATGATATTAATAATAAAGACAAATATGGAAAATATTTATAAAAATAGAAGAAATTTTGGAAAAATAACTGATAAAAATAGCCAAATGTAGAAAAAAATTAAGGAGAAAAATGAAGAAATTTGGGGAAAAATCCTGATAAAAACAGAGAAAAAAATGGAAAAACCTGAGGTAAAATTGATGACCTTATTGGAAAAATTAAAAAGAAAAATTAAGACAAACGTAAAAAAAAATTTAAAAAAAGGAAGACAATCTTTGAGAAATTAGTGATAAAAATAAAGACAAATAGACAAAAATATTATATAAAAGAGGAAGACATTTTTGGAAAAACTTGTGCTAAAAATATAATCAACAGAAAAATATTTTTAAAAAATTGAAGACGATTTTCGTGAAATTATTGATAAAAATGGGGACAAATGTAGAGAAAATATAAAAAAATTGAAACTATTTCAGATAAATTACGTATAAAAATGAAAACAAACATCGAAAAATTTAAAAAGGAATTGAAAACATTTTTGGAAAAATAATTCTGAAAAGTGAAGAGAAATATAGAAATAATATAGAAAAATTTGAAGTTGTTCTGGATATGTAACTGATCAATATAAAGACAAATATAGAAAAAAATTTTAAAAATTGAACACAATTTGGGAAAAATAACTGAGAGAAAGCACAGCAAATATAAAAAAAATTATAAAAAAAATTAAAACAGTTTTGGAAAAATTACTGAAAAATTTCAACACAAATGTAGAAAAAATAGGAAAAATAAGATATTGTAGAGGAGTAAATGATACATATGAAGAAAAATTCAGATAAAATTAAAGAAAACATTGAAGACACTTTTGGAAAAATTACTGATAAAAATCAAGAGAAATTGAAAAAATGTAGAAAAAACTGAATGCATTCTTGAAATATATTGGATAAACATAAAGAAAAATATAGAAAAAATTTAAGAAAAATTGAAGAAAATTTTGTCAAATTTAGTACTAAAAACTTAGACAAATATAAAAAATTCATGATAAGTAAAGATTTTAGGGTACAATTACTGATAAAATGAAGGGAAATATCGAAAAATTGTGTGAGGAATTTATGACATTGTGGAAAAATTACTTACAACAATGAAGACAAATACAGAAAATAATCTATAAAAATTATAGATACTTTGGAAAAATTACAGATAATAATGAGGAAAAATGTATAAAAATTGAAGATATTTTGGATAAATTTCTAATAAAAATGACAATAAATATAAAAAATTATGAATAAATTGAAGGAAAATATTGAAAATATTCTTTAAAAATCACTTATCCATATGAAGAAAATATAGAAAACATTTTAAAAAATTAAAGAAAATTGAAGACAACTTTGGAAAAAATAGTGATAAAAATGAAGGCAAATTTAAAAAGTTTTTTCAAAAAGATGAAGACAATTTTGGAAATTTATTGATAAAAAAGTCAAATATGGAAATAATTTATAAAAAAACAAAGACATTTTTGGAAAAATTACTGATAAAAATTAAGACAAACAGAAAAATTCATAAAAAAGTGGAGATAATTTGGAAAAATTACTGACAATAATGAAGACAAATATTGAAAACAATTTAAGAAAACATGAAGACAATTTTGTGAAAATTACTACTAAAAACTTAGTCAAATATAGAAAAAATATGAAAAATTAAGACATTAATGGAATTATTACGGATAAAAATGTGGTCAAATGTGGATGAAAAGTATGAGAAACTAAGGACATTTTGAGAAAATTATTGATAATGAAGACTAGTATAGAATAAATTATACAAAACTGAAGATAGTTTTAAAAAATACTGATAATTATTATGAAATTATAGGAAAAATTTATAAAAATTGAAGAAAGTTTTGGAAAAATTACGAATAAAAATGACAATAAGTATTGGAAAGAATTGTAAAACATTGAATACATTTTGGGAAAATTATCATTAAAAAGGAAGACAAACATCAGAAAATTTGAAGAAAAATGTGAGACAATTTTGGCAAAATGTCTAATAAAATAAAGAGAAATATCAAATAAAACAAGGCAAAAATCTTGGCATTGCTTGAAAGATTACAGATAACAATGAAAAGTATAGACATTTATTTTTTTAATTTGAAGACAGTTTTGGAAAAAATTACAGATAAAAATGAAGGCAAATATCGAAAAAGTTTCAGAATAAGTTGAAGACAATTTTGAAAAATTATTGATAAAAAAGACAAATATAGAAATAATCTATTAAAAAGATGAAGTTTTCAGAAAAATTACTCATAAAATTGTAGAAAAATGTAGTAAAAATTCATGGAGAAACGACATTTTTGGAAATATTACTGAAAATTATGAACACAAATAGAGAAAAACATTTTAATAAAGAAAAGTATTGAAATATTACTGATAAAAATGAAGAAAAATATAGAAAAAAGTATGAAAAAAAACCTCATGACACTTTTGATAAAAGTCAGATAGAAATTTAGACTAGTAAAGTTTTTGAGAATCTTCTCCACTTTCGCTTCTATTAAATTCAGTGTATCTGCTTTTTTGTTGAGGTCCTTGATCCACTCGGACTTGAGCTTTGTAAAAGGAAATACAAATGGATCAATTTGCACCCTTCCTCATGCCGACCAACAGTAGAGGCAGCACCATTTGTGGAAACTGCTGTCTTTTTCCACTTGACTGTTTTAGCTTCCTTGTCAAAGATAAAGTGATCATAGGTATTTGGTTTCGTTTCTGGGTCTTTACTTCTATTGCACTGATCTATCTCCCTATCTCTGTGCCAATACCATGCAGTTCTTATCACTATTGCTCTTTATTAGACCTTGAGGTCAGGGATGTTGATCCCCCAGAAGTTCTTTTATTGTTGAGAATTTTTTCCACTATCCTGTTGTTTTTTTTTTTTTTTTTTTTGGTTATTCAAATTGAAGCAGTTATACTGATACATAAACCACACAAATATCAAAGAAAACTTCAGGCAAATTTTTCTTATGAATATCGATGCAAAATTGCTCAATAAAGTTCTCATAACCGAATCCAAGAACACATCAAAATGATCATTCACCATGATCAAGTGGGCTTCCTCTAAGAAATGCAGGGATGGTTCAATATATGGAAATTCATCAGTGTAACCTACTATATAAAAAACTCAAAGAAAAATCCCACAAGATCATCTCATTAGATGCTGAAAAAGTATTTGATAAAATTCAATATTCTGTCATGGTAAAAGTCTTGTAAAGATCAGGAATTTAAGGCCCATACCTAAACATAATAAAAGCAATATACAGCAAACCAGTAACCAAGATCAAAATAAATGGAGAGAAATCTAATGTAATCCCACTAAAATCAGGGACAAGACCAGGTTTTTCACTGTTTCCCTGTCTATTCTGTATACTACTTGAAATTCTACCCAGAGAAATTAGACAACAAAAGGAGATCAAAGGGATACAAATTGGAAATGAAGAAGTCAAAATATCAGTTTGCAGATGCTATTGTATTATACTTAAGTGAGCCCAAAAATTCCACTGGAGAACTCTTATAGCTGATAAATAATTTCAGCAAAGTGGCTGGATATAAATTGAACTAAAATAAATCAGTTGCCTTCCTCTACTCAAAAGATAAATGGGCTGAGCAAGAAATTAGTGCAATCATAGCCTTCATAATAGTCCCAATTAACATAAATGTCTTAGTGTGACTCTAATCAAACAAGGGAAATATCATTATTACAATAATTTCAAGTCTCTGAAGAAAGAAGCTGAAGAAGACCTCAGAAGATGGAAAGATCTCCCATGCCAATGGACTGGCAGGATTAATATAGTAAACAGGACCATCTTGCTGAATGTAATCTACAGATTCAATGCAATACCTATCAAAATTCCAACTCAATTCATCATTGAGTTAGAATGATCAATTATCTGCTTGACAGATGACCGCCTCCACACCCTTAGTGTCCTGCCAGACTCTGTGCAAAACACCTCTTCCCCTCTTGATGGCATGCTTAGCTCCAAGTTCAGGGATAGACTTGCCCTGGAATAAAGGCCTCACCGGCCACCTGCTCCCAGAGCTGCATCACTCTCTTTGTTGATCTCAGGATGAATTCCATGACTGAGTGACCATCCCCTCCTTAATTACTTGTTCCATTCCTACCTTAGGTGATGGCACCATATTCAACAAGAGATCAGACTGGCAACCAGAATTCCTGCCCCTAACTGGGTTTAGATCTTGTTCTTAATCTGAAATCATTCAGACCAGATGACCAGATAGAAAATATACAATGATAAATCAAAAATTGATAGCTAGATATGCTTGTTTAAACGTTTATTTGACAGTGAATTTCCTGGCAAGATTCAAAATTTTATTTAACTAGTAACTTTTAATGATCTGAAAAGAGAGTAAAGGGCACATTTCTGAAAAATAATAAGGTACAATCTGTCTTGAGGACATTTTCCATAACTTATTTTCTTGTGTCTTATGAACATAAAATCAAGGGGAATATACATTGTGAAATGTGTTGCAAATTACAAGAAAGGTACAGTGGAGCAGATATTGTACAAATTGACATTTTAGGCCTTAGGTTCATTGTTTCTACTTCAATACTCATATTCTATATAATACATTTACAAAAATTATTATTGTATGGTATATTTGTTATTTTCTTCTACTTAATGTTTAGCATTTATAATGAACTTCATTCAGAAAAATATTCACAAAGTTAAAAAGGTTTATGTGAAAATAGCTAATTTTTTTAGTTTCCCATGCAATTAATTTCATAATTTGCCTTTCATAATTTCATATTAAGTCACTTACAATCAAGGAAGGCATCCATCATTCAATTTCATCTTTGCAAGTAATGATCTGATAAATGACTTTTCCAACCTTTTCACTGAGTCAGGAAGCATACATAGACTATGACATCTAATTATTATAGGAAAAACAGTAGAGTCAACAACAGACACAAGAAATGGAACACCAAACTGTAGAAATGAATGTAGAAAACAAAATGAATAAACTGTATTCAAATAAATCATCATGTCAAAACAAATAGTGATTTATAGCAATTTTTTTTTATTAAGATGTGTTAGCTGCTAAGTCTCTTCTTCTGGTGCACCAGCAAAGGAGGAAGAATCTGGAGTTAAAAATATGATTGTGGTATGGCACAGAAGGAAGAATGAAATTAGGGTAAATGTGTTTCCTAGTGTCCTCCATTTGAATTACACCATTGGGAAAAGAAAAGACAATTTGCTATTCTTTACCTTAGTGAATTTTATCAGAGATTATGCTAGGTATTCTATAAATAATATGCTCAACTGCAAATATATGGAAAGGGGCACAGAGTACAAAACACACACATGCAAAATAGAACATGATAAATGATGAAATGAATTAAATATATATTATAAAAATTAACTTATCTTAAAATAAGGAATTTCTAGTTGAAAATCATTTAAGTGGTCTAAGATAAAGTTGATAAAGCAAGAAGCCATGAACTCATGGACATAGAGAATTCTATTCATGGACTGATAAGAAATATTCCTCTCCCAATATTTACAAACACTGTATCTTTCCATACATACATCCAACATCCTACTTCTTCTCTCACACACATATGTGTGCGTACACACACACAAACACACACACACAAATTCACACACACATATAAGCATTCACACACACACACACACACACACACACACACACACACACATACCCACAACCCCCCACACCCTCCAAGACCAGCAGATAAACCATACACCATACACACAAACACTCTTAAAGTCACAGTGCACAATTTCTTTGACACAGTTAAGGGTTCTCATTTAGGGGGAGATTCCTGGAGATTTATACTATGCTGATTCCAATAGAAATATAGGAATCTTAATGTGTTGGAGCTCGCTAGCTTCTTGTTCAGAAATTTAGGTTACTACAGTTGTTGAGACAAAACAGAATGGAAGGCATGCTCCATATATATTTTATGATTTCATAAGAACATGAAATGAAATAAACCACATTTTAGCTATGAAACTGAACTGTTATTTTGTTTAATCATTTTTGCTGGCTGGATGAGATAGCCTTATTTTATTTACCAAGGAGATTATCATAAACAGGTTTTGTGACATTGTTCACAGGAGAAAGGAAAAGCCATTTGAAATGCTTCACTGGACAATTTTCTGAATCTGTATATTCCATTTTGTGTAAGATATTGTGGTGGTATATATTCATTTGTATTTATATGGACATTCAGTAAGTGTGTCTCTTTTGTTTCTAAATACAAGAAATAACTTGTGAGTGTGTACTGAATTTCAATAGTAATCATTTAAGCATACCAAATGTCACAAATGTGAGTCAAAATTTAGGTTGATATATGAAGTCAATAGAAATGTTTGGAGACATTGTGATTATTGGAGCTCCTCCCCTGTCAATAACATGTAAAGATTGTTCTCCATCACCTCTGTTTGGTTAACAGGGAGCTGATCAGTCAATAGCTGGTCAGCATGGGAGGGTGGGACAGGACTCCTGATACCAGTCATGACGTCACCAGTCATGATGTCACTAGTCATGATGTCACCAGTCATCATGTCACAAAGAGACCAGGACAGAGAGAAGGAGGGTTGAGGGAGAGGTGGACGAGAGGGAGGGAGAAAGGGAGGCAGGTAAATAGAGACAAAGAGAGGAACAGGGGCAGTGACAGGCTGTAGAGGGAGAGACAGAGAGGATGAGATACCTGTACTTGGACAGAGAAGGGCCTAAGAATCTCAGAAGGACTTTAATTATCTGGAGAGACTACTGGAAGGACAGGAAAGAGCCGGAGAGAACCGGTCCTCTCCATAAAGGGTCTGCATCTCTGTCTCCATCACTTTCCCTTCCCCTCCATGATTGGTCAGGATATTTAATAAACATTGATAAAAGGTCTGTGTAGATATGCTAATCCTCAATCTGTTTTCTTTGTGGAGTAGTATTGAGCATGAGAGAAGCAGGAGTATATTAGAAAGGCAGCTTTCATCTGAAGTTGATAAAATATGTACTGTCTTAATGGACAAGGAAGAACACACACACACACACACAGAGAGAGAGAGAGAGAGAGAGAGAGAGAGAGAGAGAGAGAGAGAGAGAGAGACAAAGGAGATATGATTCAAAGTCAGCATTCCTGGTCAAGGAGTAAAAATAAATAAATAAAAATTAAAATGAATAAAAGTAAGTAAGTACTAATAAATACAATTTAAAAATAAAATGAATCAAAATATAAATATATAAAGGGATAAGTAACAATAAAGGTGAATTAATAAAAATACAAATGAGTGAATAAAAATTAAAACCATTAAACAAAAATGAATAAAAAATTAATAATTAGAGAGAAATAAGTAAAAGAATGGAAGGATATTCTCACTGTATGGGAGATCCAATGCTGCTGGTGTAGAAATGTTAATTTTTCCTATTACTGCCTTGCTTAAAGAGAAAATGATTGCATATTCCTGTGTTATGTGAGAACACAGTGCAATTTGAAGTATTTGCAATCGATGCTGAGTATATTCGTTTCTTTGTCAGTCTCAATGATAACTGGTTTCTGTACGGATGGTAAATGGTAATTGCTTGAAGCCTGTGGGTGTTGACACAGATTCTTGAACCATTTAATTCCAGGGAGTCTGTGATCATTCATGTTTCTCCATGAGAGATAGTTTAAAAATGTAGATCCTGGGCTTGGTGAAGCTTGCCTTTAATCCCAGCCTCACAGGACAAGTGGAACACATGTCCCATTTTTCACACCATCTGTATCATCCTCTTGGGTCTGACCCATTTCCCCGCCATTCCACATATGCTCAAGGGTCAGTATCATCTGGCCATGTGTATAAATAATGCTTTGAATTCATTAATCCAGCTACACATTTTATTAATTAGTCTTCTGGGAAAAAGAGGAATTGAGTTTACTGGCTGCTTTGAGAACTTACCTTACTGGTGTTCAATCAGATTGAACTTGGGAAGTCTGGTGTGTTCCAGCATATTTCTTGTGTGCTGCATACATGGAGCAGGAAGATAGGGGATAAAATCTGGTGTCACTGGGCAGAACCCTCACAATTCTCTAGTGTCCTGGAAAATTGAAGGAAAATACATTCTGTGGAGAACCAGACAAATGAAGCATATAGATTTCTGCAACCTGGGACCTTGTACCTGAAAAGTAAATGTGTATTTTCTGATACTATAGTATTGAGCTAAATTTACATATGTCATACTCTACTCCCCTGATTCAGCAATTACAAATATGTTTTGTGTAAAGTTTCATTAAAGCTGAGGAAGCAAATAGACTTAATTCAGGAGAATAAATATATTACGAGGCATGAGGAGGTGGGATTTTATTTTATGGTTTTAATTTAAATTTGTGTACCTGTCACTGTACATGTTAATTGTGTCTACAGAGCCCAGCAGAGGGTGGCAGATACCTTGGAACCAGAATTAATAGAGACTGTGAGCCTTTGGGTATGTGTACTGTGAAGGAGACTATAGTCTTGTCCAAAAGTAGCAAACAAGATTTCATTTTATTACATCAATTAATTTATTTCAATATGTTTTCATGTATTGTTTTTACATATTATCAAAAACTGTATTAGATTTTGTGTTCCCAGAGAAAGGTTCTTATTATACCTGAAATTAAATATGTGGTTACTATTTTTGTGTTCCTTTAGCCCCTTTACCAATCTTGGCAAAGAAACTATCACCCAATATTGTCAGCAATGTAGAACACAGACAGCTGATATTTTAAATTGAAAATCTGGTCATTCAATTGATGTTGAACATTTTTTTACACAATTTTATCTAAAATATAGAAGGTCTGTGTTTTGCTTAACTTACACTAAAGGTTGATACTAGGAAGATTTTGGAGCATGATCCTCTTATTTTCTTTCTTTTTAAAAAATAAGCAGATTGGTTTTTGGATTTTCAAGACAGTCTCTGTATAAACCTGGCTATGTAAACCTGAACTCCCTCTGTAAATCAGCTATCCCCACGCTAGTGAGTGAATCCAGGGCTTCCTAACCATTCTGCCAACAAAGGTATTTGCACAGATGTTTTTCTTTTCCATTTGTTTTACTTTATTTAATTTTTTGTCCTGTATTTTTTCCTCTCTTGAGTTGAATCTCACTATGTAACTCACAATGATCTGTTATCTATCTCTATTTGGTCTCTAGTACAGAACAGAGAGTACCACACTCAGCCTAAAGACTTTTTTAAAGACTCTTCTATTCCAGTAACCTCTTCCAAAAGCTCCTCACACTCTGCCAGCACAATGACTGCTGTATTTTCCATCAGCATAACAATCTTTGGGGCAGTTTTCAACAGCAATGTAATGAGCTTCCCTGAAAGTACTCCCAAACTCTATCCCCACATTGTATTCAGTCCTGCAGTCTTTTCCTATGAATTGTTCCAAGTACCTGTACTTGAGGCAGGTGCTCTTTCTGCTGAATGCTGCCCAGATTTCTCAGTAGTATTTAATTTCTCACTTTGATGGATAAGGGAAAAAATGAGGAAGGAAGGTAAATTTTCTGGGAAGTATTTGTAAAGCAAGCACTCAGTTCCCCACTTGGGGAGTCTTGAAGAGTTTCCCATCAAGCATACAGATTTTTAGAAAGAGGAGGTGATGAAAGGTTTCCCCTGTTTCCCAGGAATATTTACTGGATATGGCATTCCCATTTCCCTATTATTCTACATATACTCACTGGTCAGTCTGCTCTGGGCTGAAATACTGTTTTGCAATACTTAGTCCAACCACATTTAATTAAAAAGTCACCTGTTAAGCTGTGAGGAGAGCTCGTTAATAGAGAGTCAATGAAACTTCCCTGTGACATCATCAGTCTCTTCCCTGGACATTCTCTTGCATCCTGGAGAGGCCAGATATCCCTTGTGATGTCACATGGGTTGTAGCAACAGCATCTGCTCTCGGCCCATTTGTGCTGTACATTTTCTGATCACCCACAGACATGCTGGGGACCCTGAGAAGGTTCCTTAGGAGATGGAGGGAATGGAGATCAGAGAGAGACAAGAGAAGAGAAGAAGAATGCTGACCTTCAGTCTCAGTATAAATCAGCAGGAAATAAATGATTCTGTGAGAGTGCTGGGCAGGGAAATCCAGAAGGAGGTGGACTTCAGATGAGTCTTCCCTTAATGGTGCTCAGAAGCTAGAGTTTCTAAGAAACAAATGATCTCCCCCACTGTTCATGAATGTCAATTATTCAGAACCTTAGTTCATCCCAGAAAGCAAAAGCCTGAGGACCAAAGCTCTTGTGCTGGGAATGGTCTTTCACTCTCACAATGGAGGGAGTTTTGAAGGAGGATAAAATGAGAGCATCTGGAGGCAGAGGAAATAGTGTGATATGCCACTGGCTCAGGGCAGGATATCCACTGCATCCACCTCGGTCAATTGCTAGTAGCAAGTAGATAAATGTACTTCTGGAGAAATCCTTATTCTCTGCATTTATAAGGCACAATATGTCAGACCACCTCTCCCTGGCTGTGGTACCCACTGCTGTCTGTGTCATCAGGTGTAGGTGGAAGGATGTTCGCTAGATCAGGCAGAGATATGTCAATAGCAGTGGAAGAGGAGGGAAACTGACTCCTTCTTGTCTGATATGGGTTCTCTGAGCTATCACTGAGCTAGCCTGTTTAATGAACAGGTTCTGCTCATGCATTGTTTGCCCATCTACACACATATACTTGTAGTGACCTGACAGGGTATGTGCACCTCCACACCACTGTAGAGCTTGTGGACTATCACAAATTTTCCCTGGCTTCACCCATAGGCTTATAGGCTATGAAGCCTCATTAAATCCTCTTTGTGTCTGAATAAGGTAGAAGTCTATCTGCTTTGTCATCTTATACTTGTGCTGAGGGAGGCAGATGAAACGAGCTTGCTGTGACATCACAAACACTACAAAGAGACGAGACAGTTCACATGCACACAGTAATTTTCTCAAATCAGGATTAAAATACTTTGTGGTATCCCTAGGTTGCAGGTATACACAATTTTTCACTACTATATAGGAATCAGGACAGGTTGACTTGCCCATGCTATAAACATTGTGTCTATGCATGTTCCCTTGTGTTAATTTCCCTGGAGGGGCTGCTGTGGAATTGCCATCACCTCAACCCTCCTGTCCAAGTCTGATATCAAGAAGTTGCATTCAGCTGCAACTGAAAACCAGTAAGAGTAATGATCTATGAGATATCCTTGTCTTCATCACTTGGACAATGGATATTCATTCTTTCAAACAACATGATGTCAGTTGTGTGCCCACAGAGTCTTCCTCATCTTATTCCTAGTAGGAACATTGTGTAGTAGGAAGCTGTAACTCCAGAGTGTACCTGTGTTCAACCTCTTGTCCCTAAATGCCTACTTTCAATCTCATCATAACTATTCTCATTTGTATGTGTTGTTTCAGACTCGAATATGAAATCTCCAGTGAAATTTACTAGCGATTCCTACCCTGTGTCACATATCGGGAAGAATATCTCACACAGTACATGCTGCTGCTGAGTATGTGAAGCACAGATATTTTTTCCTGTGTGAAGAAAAGATGTACATAGAAATAGAATGAAATTCTGAAGATAGTGCTATGATCTTTGTGTGCACGTGTGCACACACACTCACACATGCACACACACACACACACACAAATATGCATGCATGCATACACACACTAACTCACACTCACAGGGAACAAGGAAACATGATGAAGATTTCAGAATTAGGAAATGTGAGAAACTGGAATCTACTGTTCTTTGTCTCCCAGAATCATGTTTACAGCTAGGTGCAACTAAGCACAGGCTTTCCATGTATACCAAGAGCTTGAACTCTAGTTCACAAAATTATTCATCACTCCAGATCAGGAGGTTTCTCATGGTTTTTGTTAGATCTTCAGGGAGAGTGGAAGTGTTTTTTGTCAGATATATAGGAAGGGTGTGAACACTTCCCATCAGATCTATTAGGAGGGTGTGAAAAATTATCTCAGATATATAGAGAAGATGTGAACAATTTCCAAATAAATATTTTTTCATCATTCCTGATATTTGCATATTTAATATGTATTCCCATCACATATTGTATATAGCTATATAGTACATGTTACACATAGTGCTACACAACAAACAATTAATACTAACATTGTGCATAGCCACTCCTATGTTCGATTTGTCTAGTAACTATTTCTCAGTCCTTGATGTTCCAAACCCATCTTGAGTTCATTTCTAATACATATCCTTACTGTTTATTCTAAACCAGTGCATGAACAAGAAGGAATACTTTTAAATGTATGAAAATACATTAAATAAATTTGAAGTAATCACTTGGCCTACGTTTGTTATAATTGAGTATCTCACACAATGTGTAGAAGTAATTTAGGGTTTATTTCACCAATTTGCTTACAGATAATGACAAAGTTTGTCTATGACTCCTTGAATTTCTTTATGGAGGCTATCAGTTATGAGTTTTGCTCTTAGCACTGCTTTCGTTTTGTCTCATAAGTTTGGGTATATTCTGTCATTAATTCTTATTAAATTCTACAAAGTTTTCAATTTTCTTTTTCTTTTTCTTTTGGTTTATTGAGACAAGGTTTCTCTGTGTAGCCCTGGGTGATCTGGAACTCACTCTGTAGACCAGGCTGTTCATGAACTCAGAAATCCACTTGCCTCTGTCTCATAAGTGCTGGAATTAAAGGTGCATGCCACAACTGCCTGGCTTCAATTTCCATCTTTATTTCTTCCCTGATCAAGTTATCATTGAGGAGAGAGCTATTCAGTATCCATGTGTATGTGGGCTTTCTATTCTCTTTGTTGTTATTGAAGACTAGCCTTCTTACCAGGTGATCTGATGAGATAGATGGGATAATTTGAATCTTCTTATATTCATTGAGGATTGTTTTGTGTCCAATTTTATGAATAGTTTTTGAGAAGGGACCATGAGGTTCTGAGAAGAGGGTATATTCTTTTGTTTTAGGGTGAAATGTTCTGTAGATATATGTTAAATCCATTTGGTTCATAACTTTTGTTAATTTCACTGTTTCACAGTTTAACTTCCATTCCCATGATCTCTCCATTTGAAAGATTGGGGTGTGGAAGTCTCCCATTATTATTATGGGAGGTACAATGTGTGCTTTGAGCATTTGCTTTGAGCAAGGACAAATGGGTTTTTCCTGGCATTTGGGCATAGATGTTCAGAACTGCCAGTTCATCTTCTTGGATTTTTCATTTGATATGTATGTAGTGTCCTTCCCCATCCTTTTTGATAACTTCTGGTTGAAAGTCTATTTTATTGGATTGCTGAATTCTTACTCCAACTTTTTTCTTGGAACTGTTTGCTTGGAAAATTTTTTCCTGACTTTAACTTTGAGGTAGTTTCTTGACTTTGTCATTGACATGTATTTTCTTTATGGATTAAAATGCTGGCTCCTGTTCACATATACAATTTGTTAGCCAATGTTTTTGTTTGTTTGGTTGGTTGGTTAGTTTTTGGTTTGTTTGTTTTTATTTTTTGTATTTATGTTGAGACATATTAAGGACAATGATTGTTGTTTCCTGTTATTTTTTGTTGTTTGAGGGGGTTCTCTTCTTTTTGGTTTGTTGTGAGATTGAGTTCTTATTTTTTCCTTGGGTATAGTTTCCATCTTTCAGTTGAAGTTTCTTTTCTATTATCCTCTGTTGGGCTGTATTAGTGGAAACTTATTGCTTAATTTGGTTTTATTATTGGTTATCTTGTTTTCTCCATCTATGGGAATTGAGAGTTTTGTTGGGTATAGTAGCCTGGGCTGGCATTTTTGTTCTCTACAGGTCTGTATGACATCTGTCCAAGATCTCCTGGTTTTCATAGTTTCTGTTGAGTAGTCTTCTGTAATCCTGATAGGTCTGTTTTTATTTGTTACTTAACATTTTCCCATACAACTTTTAATACTCTTTCTTTGTACTCTACATTTGATGTTTTGATTGTTATGTGAAAGGAGAAATTGATTTTCTGGTCCAATCTGTTTGGTGTTCTGTAGGCTTCTTGTATGTTTATAGTCATCTTTTCTTTAGGGTAGGGAACTTTTCTTCTATAATTTTATTGAAGATGTTTACTGGCCCATTGACTTGGGAATCTTCTCTCTCATCTATATCTGACATCAGTGGCTTGTGGGAGACTTGAAGCCTCACTGTAGAGGGATGCTAGAGTGGCAACATAGGAGTTGGAGAATGGGTTCAAGAACACCTTCAAAGAGGCAAAGAGGAGGGGAGTAGAGGAGGGTGGGATGGGGTTTTGTTGCAGGAGTATCCTGGAAGAGGGATATCATTTAATATATAAACAAAATGATTAATAAAATAATATTTGATTCAACATACATACCCTATGTCTACACACTTGATCAGTTCTGCAACATTATCTACATATATTGAAAACTCTAAATCAAATTATGTAAATTAATTTCTCAATTTGTACAACCTTGACCCTGAATTCTTCAAAGACACCAGATTGTTTTCTAGACACATGTTGATTTTGAATTATATAAATGAGATTAATTATGGTAATGAGAAAGAAAAGAAAATAAAAGGCCATAAAAATAAACTTTGATTCCCTATTCCAAAGAAAATGGAATTTAATAAATTATACAAATATGTAAAAATCAGGACTTTAGGAAATTACTGAATGAGGTAAATCAAAGTACTCAAACACACAAATTTACTTGTAAGTCAAACAGAAACAGACATGACCAATATCTGTACATTTGACACATAAATCTGGGTGAGCATATTGATGGTATCTCTAAGGGTTATCAAGAAGCAGAATCTAAATAGGCCGTAGTTGCTAAGACAATTGCTTTCTACATAAGGAATAATATGGTGAAATTGGTGTCATTATGTGCAGATATTAAAATATTTTAAGTTTAGCATTTTTTACTTATCTTTATTTCTTTTACAATACAATGAAGAAAATGTGTGACAACGACATGCCCAGTGACTCTGTTCTTACCATGGGCACATTTTCCTATGTTTACAACTCAAACTCAGTAGAGTCCCATTTTTTATATAATGATTAATTGCATACCACATACTGAGTGTACCAATTTATCTAAAAGCAAAATAGATATTGATGATTTGCAGCATATTCTCCCATGATCTATTTCCTTTATCTTGTTTTTGAACAGAATTTTTTTCTACTTTGTTGTCACTGATTGTTTTATTTAAATTGTTGATGTGATAAGATATGTTACAATTTTGTCATTATCCTCACTCAGTGGATGAGGCATCTTGATGGTTATCATTGAAGTTACGTTCCAGGTGCAAGGCTCACCTAAATCTCCAACCCATGGGCAATCTTACTTACTGTATCTCTCTTAGAACACTACTGATACCGATATTTCATCAAGACAAGAACAGTGATAATAAGGAATTGCCCATTTCTATTAAAGGGATTTAATAATTCAAGATCTGGAATGCATGAAGATAAATGGAACTATGTATTGAACAATAGGTGATTTTTTAAGTATAATATTCATTTTCTCTGAAATACAAGGTTTTGACTTCACTCAGTTAATTGGTTAATATTATTTTAATATACTTTTTGTTTTGTAGACAGTATCATATTAGACTATAGCAGCTTTGAACTCATTCATTTGTGTTGATTGGATAACTTTTTTATTCCACGAAAAAAAAGATGTTCAAAGAGAGGTGTCAAATGCCATCAAGGCTACCTACACTAAAATAGCCTCAGTGTTCTTTAACCTGTATAACTTGTTAGCTCCATCCAGAGATTCCATGTAGAACACAAAGTTTCATGATGTCACAGACATACAAGAAAGGAAGTTCATTTTAAAGAAGCAGTACATAGAGTAATTATAGTCTAGCTGTGTGATCTAATGTCTACATTATTACATTTTTAAATCCAAACATTCTATTGCCATGAAAGGCTAAACAAAAACATTGGATAGGTTGAAAGTAACCACAAAATTTATAAATATATAGCAAGTCCCGTATTGTTTTACCTTTATTATTTGGTTAAGATAAAGGGTTGTCTAAAAATAAGAATAAATAACTCTGTTTACATTTTACTCTGAAACAATTGTGTAAAATATGTTAGATCTTCATCATAGTTGATGATCATTAACTCACTATAATTTGGTAAATTTGGGGAGCTCAAACAACTATGTGATGATAACTCATTCTCTAATATGAAAAACTTTTAGACCAGAGTGTAATCCAAATCAGAAGGTGTCTGAGGCTTTTTTAAAAAAAGATTTGTTTGTTTAACATATATGCATATATATTCTCTAAAATACTATGTAAAATGTGCCTCTATTTTCATTGTATACTGATTTTTCCTCGATTTTTAAACAAGTATAGTAGTACACTGATTTTGTCTGTTTCCTGAACAAAGGTAAAGTATTAAGTAACAGTTCACACAAAAGGCTGACTTGGTACAAGAATGCTAAAGTACCAATATATAAGAATAACAATATAGGCTTATACTCAATTTTACACATCTAGGGACATATGAAAAATTTCCGTTTGAAATGAACTTTCATCTTAGTGTTAGTTTTTGTTTAAAATATAACCCCATCATTAATATTCTTCCACTTCTTTCTTCCACACTCTCTCATTAAACAAAATGTACAATATAAATGTTTTAATATGTTAATATGAGACATAAAATTGTGAGAAAGCATACTAGAGGTATAGTTTCATGTCATTAAAGTTGTCAAAGATTTTTGTAGTGAAGACTTTTAAACAAAGGGAAGTTATAAAGATATGCTCTTAATGTCAAAGGTATATGCTAAGCTAATTAAATGTTAAAATACAACCTGTAAAATGGCTGAAATTTTGGCAATGTCTTTTCATTATAAGATAGAGATTAAAAACACACAAAAATTCAAAATAACAGCAAAAAAAAACATAGTGGTTTAAAGGTCTTAGTATTTTCATCTAGGTATTTAATCACTTTATATATAAATTGATGAGAGTACCTTTTATTGAAAACAAATTTTCATACAATATATTTTATTTTGAATTTCACCCCCCAACTTCTCTCTGATCCTATTTCCAAATCAACCAAATCCACACCCATCCTTTTTCTCATTAAGAGGTTATCTATGGGCAAATACTTTGCCTAAGTAGTCAAGAAAACCTGGAGAATACTTTTCTGGGGGGTCAACCCATTCTAACTTAGTGTCATGTACTTCAGTAAGTTCTTGAGGGTAGTGATTTCACGGATAAGCCCTGAACTAAGTACCAGATAAATACAGATCCGATTTAGTTGATTACCAAATTTAATAATTACAAACTTTTAATGATTTTCCTAATTTAGTTGATTATCAAATTTAATAAATACAGATTTTTAAAAATAATTTTCCTAATTTACACTTCAACAAGATTCATAATTTCACCAGTTCCCTGACTCATTGTTTACTGATATACATTCTTTGCAGCATCACACAAAACAGGACTTGGCTGTATATTGTGTTTCCTATTAAGATGAGATTGATAGACTCCTAACCACATTTCCTTCTGGGTGCATTAGAGTAGACTGATGAGAGAGGTTAGTTGTTATTCCACACATCCTGATTGATTTAGGGATTTACTTTGATGTAGGATCACTGAAACCTACCAGGGTTTTAATTTTACATAAGGTGAGCCTTTCATGGAGAATACAAAGGCATGAGATGAACCTTTCCTTTTATTAGTTATTTTATTTAGTTTATTATTTTACCATTAATTATTAGTTTATTAGTTATTTATTTATCAAATTTTACCCTCCCTCCCTGTCTCTCACCACCTCCCCCCACTCCTTTGTTTCTGAGAGGGTGCTCCCACTCCAACCCTGCTACTATCCCCCTTAGACCAGCATCTGTATGCTCTTTGGTTGGTGGCTTAGTCTCTGGGAGATCCCAGGGCTCCAGGTTAGTTGACACTTTAGCTCCTTCAATCCCTCCTCTCACTCTTCCAATGGATTACAGACCTCAGTCTAATGCTTCCTGTAAGTATCTACTTCTGCCCTGGTTGTCTGCCATTACAGTCTCTCAGAGGACAGCCATGTCAGGCTCCTGACTGCAAACACAACATAGCATCAGTATTACTGTCAGGAACCCAATTTGAGATGATCTCTGTTATGCCTTTCCTTCAGTCTCTGCTCCATTTCTTTATCCCTGTAGTTCTATTACACAGGAGCAATTCTTGGATAGAAATTATGAAGGTGGTTGGGTGATCCCATCCATTTACTGGGAGACCATGTCGTTGTACTGGACCTGGACACTTTTTGAAGACAAATAGAGAAAAAAATACGAAAGTATTGAAGTCATTTTTGAAAAATTCCCAATAAATTAAGAGAAATATAGTAAAAATTTATGACAGAATTGAAAACATTTATAGAAAAAATATGGATATAGTTGAATATTGTAATGGATAACATTTCTAATAAAATTGAGCATATTTATGCAAAATTAAAGATAAAAATTTTAAAAAATAGAAAAAATTTATCAAAAATTGAAATTTGTAAATGATTTTCAGATGAAGTTAAAGAAATTTACAGGAAAATCACTGATAAAAATGAAGAAAAATATAAGAAAAAATTCTGAAGATATTGAACACATTTAGGAAAATTAATGAAAAACTTGAAGATGTTCATAGAAAAATTACTAATACAAATGAACCCATTTTTAGACAAAATTTACACAATTATTAAAGTCATTTATTGAAAAATTACTGAAAAAATGAAGACAAACGGAAAAATGTTGAAAAAATTGAAGGTATCACAAAATTACTGATATCAATAAAGACAAATATGCTCAAAATTTATGAAAATGTTGAAGATATTTATGACAATTATTACTGATATAAATGAAGACAAGTATAGAACATATTTATAAATAATAGAAGATATTTATGAAAATTTACTAGTAAAGGGAGACAAATTTAAAAAATTATCAAAAACTTGAAAATATATATAGATAAATTACTGGTAAATTGAAGATAAATATATAAAAAGATTATTAAAAAACTGAAGATATTGTTGGAAAAACTACTGATATAAATGAAGACAAATATAGAAAAAATTTAAGAATAGTTTAAAAATGTATATAGAAAAATTACTGGAAAAATTTAAAGACGTTTATGGTAAAATTACGGATAAAATAAAAGAAAAATACAAAACAAATCAGATTACATTGAAGATATTTGTGGAAATGTTACTGATAAAAATAAAGACAAATATAAAATATATCAAAAAATTGAAGACATGAAAAATTATTGAGAAAAATCAGGACAAATATAGAAACCATTTATTTAAGCATTTAATATAATTATGGCAAAATCATTGATATAAATGCAGACAAATAGAGAAAACATCTTGAAATACTGGAGATGTTTACAGAAAAAGTATAGATAAGAAGAAGACAAATATTGAAAAAAATTATGAAAAGATAGAAAACATTTACAGAAAAAGTACTGAAAAAATGAAGAAGCATATAAAAATATA
>JAPYYD010000235.1:0-25811 GCA_028551405.1 Uromys caudimaculatus | reverse complement strand
GTGCATCAAGTCTCTGCTGGGTTAAGTGCATCCTCTCTCACTGAGGCCAGACATGATAGCCCATTAAGAGAACAGATTTCAAAGATAGGCAGCAGCTTTAGAGACAGCACCTGCTACAGTTGTTGGAGGTCCCTCGTGAAGATTGAGCTACATATGTGCCAGAGGCCTTAGTTCAGCTGGTATATGCTATTTAGTTAGTGGCTCAGCCTCTGTGTGTCCCCAAGGGTCCAGCTTAGTTGAGTCTCTTGGCCTTCCTGTGCGGTCCCTATCCTCTTCATGGCCTTCAGTCCTTCCCTCAACTCTTCCATAAGAATCCCCAAGACCCATCCAACATTTGACTGTGGGTCTCTGAATCTGTTTCAGTCAGCTCCTGGGTGAATCCTCTCCATGGACAATTCTGCAAGGCTCCTGTGTGAAAGCGTAACAGAATATCCTTAATAATGTCAAGGATTGGTGCTTGTCCATAGGATGGCTTTCTAGTTGGGAGAGTTTTCACTGGCCATTCCCTCATTCTCTGCCCCAGCTTTGCCCAAGTATTTCTTTTAGACAGGACAAATTTTGGTCTTTGTGTCTACTGTGTTATAGTTGAAACTGTTCCTTCACCTGTCTTCTCATGCTCCCATACATTCACCATTTGGACTTTGTCCTTAAATCACATAAGATATAGTAGACTCATTTGTTATTGAATGTTAAGCCATTTTGCAAGCCTGGTGGTTTTATATTTTTAATTTTATTATTTTGAATTTTGTTTTTCAAGACAAAATTTCTCTGTGAAGCCCTTCCTGTTCTGATAGTAGGTATAGAAACCATATAAGGTACCTGACATGGTTTTATACCATAAACATATGCATCTAGGCAGCTCTTCATACACATCTTTAATTGTGAAAGTTGACCAAATATATAGGTTATATTCTGTTTGTCAGGATGGCATATGCTCATGACATCAATAATGCCTGAGGCTTCAGAGTCATTGGATTGCAGATGTATGATGTTCTGTCTAACTCTTGTGTTTGTTCTGAAATTTTTAAATAAATAGAACTATTTTGCCTGTGTGCATGAATATGAATACCATATGTGCCTCATATTTACTGTTGTTAGAAGATGGCCTCAGAATTCCTGATCTTGAAGTAATAGGTAGCTGTTCATCCCCATGTAAATGCAAGAAATTGACTACCATTATGTGGAAGACCAGCAAGACCTTTCCACTGCTGAGCTATCTCTTTCTCTCCTGCCCTATGCTGCTTATTTATGATCAACATGTATATTACTAGTATTTTCATCTGTCTATTTGTAACTGTTTAAACATGCATTCTCTTTTAGTAAAATTTCATTAATTTGCAGTTTAAACTGGTGCACTTCATGTTTCTGCAAGAGGAATACAGATCACTCTTTCAATTAGCATTTCTCTTGAAAACCTATATCCTATTCAAAAGGTTCAAAAGCAACACAGGTGAACCTTGCAATTTAATATCCTTCTAAAATGACATCATGAATAGATTATAACTCCTGGGTCAGAAAATAAGGGGCAGAAGCAGTAGAATTATATGAATAAATTTTAAGGAAGCATACATTTATTTGTCAGTGGTGTCAGCATCATGCTTTATGTTGTACATCCGTATGGGATATTTTAGGATGCAGTGACTTTTGATGATGTGCATGTGAGCTTCACTGGGGAAGAGTGAAATTTGCTGGATCCTTCCCAGAAGAGTCTCTACAAAGAGGTGATGTTGGAGACCTACTGGAACCTCACTGCTATAGGTAAGACTGTGAGTTTTCTTTTGCTTTTCAAAATAAGGGAACAAATGTTTTTTGGTTATTGATAATCTTCTGTTATTTCAATTGAGAACAAGGAAGATTGAGCTGAATAAATCATCTTTAGTACTGTGAAAATTCACAGTAACTTCAATTATTCCTAATTTCTAATACCATATCATTCATTTTCTGGTATTGTGATTTAGGCTACAGTTGTGAAGACCTTCAGATTGAAGAACATTGTCAAAGTTCCAGAAGACATAAAACGTAATTTTCTTGTGCAAGCTGATACAAATATGCCTCTGAGGAATTTTTAATATGCTCTGGAAGTTCAAAAGGAAAGCAACAATGTAAAACATCAGCCTTTTAAGTAGTGCTATGATTATAATATTCTCATAAAACCATGTGCCTCAATGTCAGTTATCTGATTTGTGTTTGCAAGGCATTCCTCTAAGAAAGGAGACAAGGAAACAGTGCCCTAAGAGATACATTTATTTGATTTGTAGCTCCATTACAGCTATGCTATGAATCTACGAATCCGTATGGTCTCATAATATTTAGATGTTGACATTGAATAGTAATAAATATGTATATAAATCCTTCTAATAAGCAAGTAGTCCATGGTAAGGTTGGTGATACTCATAATCTTGTAGTGGCATTGCTAAGTTTATTGAAAGGTTAGTTTATGAGAATCTAGAATGTGGTCACAGAGAAACCTTAATGCATAAACAGCATGTCTACAAAAAATAAAAAGTCAAATGGTGTGACTGCAATGTGGAAACCTATCATTTGTTATTTTTCTTTTAATGGATATATCTAGTGTCAAATGGATAAAACCATGTGAGACTAGGGATATGGAAAGGAACAACATACCTCTTTCTATTCCAGAACAATGAGAAGATATATAGTATTCTGCCTTTGCTACACTTCCTGAATATGATATAATTTTGCAATTAATTGGTTTTCTGACTTTACTGGGAACAGCTCCAAAGTCACACTGCAGAAAATCCCTGTGGGTACTAGAAACTTGGTAATTCCTCTGTTTGTCCTGATTCACAATGCTAATGTAGTATGATTCACACTACAGGAAAAATTATGAATGCAACCAGTATTTTAAAGCTCTGGGTTGTTCCATTTTTCTTCACATATGTGAAATAAATCATATAGAAACTCATATAGAAAAAGTATGTTAAAATATGAGAAATGTAGTAAATGTTCTTACTATCACAGGTATGTTCAAAGAGGCAAAACAACCCATAATGAGTGAGAACACCATGAACATACAAAGTGATAAAAGCTTAATATCTGATTCTTCCTAACTATTAGACCAAACTATAAAATCAATTCATATTGATAAAATGACTGATCAGGGAAATGAATGTGGGAAAGATTTCACATGTGCCAATTATCATTGCAGGCATGTAAGAAGTCATAGTGGAGAGATATCCTATGAATGTAATCAATGTGATAAAGCTTTTGGATGGCACAGTCATCTCCAGAGACACAAAAGAACTGGAGATAAACCTTATGAATGTCATCAATGTGGTAAAGCCTTTGCAAGACCCAGTCATCTACAAAGACATAAAAGCACACATACTGGAGAGAAACCTTATGAATGTCAGCAATGTGGTAAAGCCTTTGCAAGACCCAGTCATCTACAAAGACATAAAAGCACACATACTGGAGAGAAACCTTATGAATGTCAGCAATGTGGTAAAGCCTTTTCATGTCACTATAGTCTCCAATATCATAAACAAACCCATGCTGGAGAGAAACCCTATGAATGTAATCAATGCTGTAAAGCCTTTGCAAGACCCAGTCATCTACAAAGACATGAAAGAACGCATACTGGAGAGAAACCTTTTAAATATAATTAATGCAGTAAAGTCTTTGCAGGTTATAGTCATCTCAACTGTCATAAAAGAATACATACCGGAGAGAAACTTTATGAATGTAATCAATGTGGTAAGGCCTTTGCAATACCCAGTAATCTCCAAAGACATAAAAGAACACATACTGGAGAGAAACCCTATGAATGTCATCAATGCGGTAAAGCCTATTCAGAAGAGAGAACTCTCCAATATCATAAAAGAACACATACTGGAGAGAAACCTTATGAATGTAACCAATGTGGTAAGGCCTTTGCAATACCCAGTATTCTCCAATATCATAAAAAAAAAACAACAACAACAACAAAAAAACACATACTGGAGAGAAACCTTATAAATGTAGTCAATGCAGCAAAACCTTTGCAACATCCAGTCGTCTCCAGTATCATAAAAGAACACATACTGGAGAGAAACCCTATAAATGTAATCAATGCAGTAAAGCCTTTGCAACAACCAGTAATCTCCAAAATCATAAAAAAAAAAAAAATATACAGGAGAGAAACCTTATGAATGTAACCAATGTGGTAAGGCCTTTGCAATACCCATTATTCTCCAATATCATAAAAAAAAAACCAAAAACCACATACTGGAGAGAAACCTTATAAATGTAATCAATGCAGCAAAGCCTTTGCAACATCCAGTCATCTCCAGTATCATAAAAGAACACATACTGGAGAGAAACCCTATGTAAATGTAATCAATGCAGTAAAGCCTTTACAACAACCAGTGATCTCCAAAATCATAAAAAAACACATACAGGAGAGAAACCTTATGAATGTAACCAATGTGATAAATCCTTTGCAACACCCAGTAATCTCCAAAATCATAAAAAAACACAAACTGGAGAGAAGCTTTCTAAATGTAATCAATACGGTAAAGCCTTTGCAAGACCCAGTCATCTCCAGTGTCATAAAAGAATACATACTGGAGAGAAACCTTATGAATGTAACCAATGTGATAAGACCTTTGCAAGTCTCAGTAATCTCCTAGGACATAAAAGAACACATACTGGAGAGATTCTTGGTCATCCAGGAGCCTTGGGAGTGGAGGAAGAGCCAACAATGGAGTTGGGCCCTCCAGCTGAAGACTGACATCTAGCCTGGGGCCAGGGGAAGGGAAGCATTAGGTTAAAGTGGAGGTGAATTCCGCATCCACCCCCAGCCTTGGGCCTCTGGGAGGAGTGGAAAGTTTGACTGCGCTCATCCCATGGCACCACTGGGCAGGTGTCAGGCTGTGAGAAGCTGGGGTACACTGCCTGAGGTTGGGGGAGTATGGCCTGGGGGTCCTAGGGACTGCACAGAGCCAGATCCATCTGGTTCTCAGGCTCCTGGATATCCCAGGCTCTGCTGGATGCCACGGAAGACCTGAGAACAGAGTGAGAGCCCTCGGGCTGGATGTAGCTGGAGCTAAGAGGGAAAAACCAGGGAGGAACCTGGTTGGATCCCGCAAGGGACCAGGTCCTTGGCTTGTTGCTGGCTACCTGGGTTGGTTTGGTAGAGACCATGGCTGGGAGCACTGAGGAGCCTTCTGCAGGAGACTGGATGCAGCTCCTTAGACGAAGGCCTGTTCCATCATTCCCCATGGCGGATCCCAATAAAGAGAGATAGTCCATGGTTTTAGGGTGTTTATTGTCACGGCTCAGAGTGGCGATGAGTGAATCTGTACCCTGCAACCTCAGGTCAGGCCTGAGTTTGAAATACCTTTTGCAGGGAGGAGTGGCTGGGAAGGGGAAAGGGAATTTATTGGCTAAGTCTCTAGTGCCTCATTAAAATGGGAATGTCTTGAGGCTATGTGACCACACCTCTCTGTGGAGGGGCTTGGGCATTGCCCTTACATGACTGATGGTCACATACTTATGGAAAGCTGCCGCCTCATGTCAGGAGCCTGGGGCCCAGGAGCATGGCAAAACCCCTGCCGTCCCTGGTAGGGTTATCCCTTGCTGGGGACATACTGGGTCCCTGGGTTTTAAACCTTAGTTCAACCAGAAACCAGGCTGCATTTCACGGTCTCACACTGGACCATCATTCCTTATATGACAATCTTCTATTCTATAGAAGAGGGATCTGTGAATGCCTTTGATATTGGTTTGGTTAGAAGTAAAGGAGAATGTTCTTAACAGGGTTGTCAATCTTGGAATCACTTCTAACCTCAAAGACATGGGACTGATGTTAACTGCTCTAGAGCTAAAGTCAGAAAAAATTTCCTTCCTGGATTCTATAGTTGGAAGAGGATATTTTCTGTGTTCAGAGCTTCAACAGAACACTTGTGTACAGTTACCTTTCTATCACTGTCATAAAACACACCATGGCCAAGACAAAGTATAATAAAAAGCATCAAATTGGGTTTTGCAATTTGTTCCAAAGTCAATGATGGCAGTATAAACACATGGCAGTAGGAAGAGTTTTGAGCTCACATTTGAACCTCAGACAAGAGGGAGGAAGCACAATGGGCATGGTCAGAAGCTTTTAAAGCCTCAAAGCGAACCCATGTGACATGCTTCTTTCAAAATGGCCATACTTGTGCTCCTTCCCAAACAGTTTCACCAATGGAAAAGTAAGTATTCAAACATGACTCTATGGTAGCAATTCTCATTTAACTACCACATCCTTCTTCAATACTTAGTGAAAAATACTTTTTATCCTACCACACTCTAACATATCCTTAAATGAGACTGATTAAATATAGTGTGTGTGTGTGTGTGTGTGTGTGTGTGTGTGTGTGTGTGTGTTTATTCTTTTATTCTGTGGGTTTGAATACACTTTTCTCATAACTTATACTATTTTGTGGGTTTGAATTTGCACATGTACTGGTATGCTCTCACCACCCATGTCTGTTCCTATGTGCAACTGCCCATTTGTGTGCTGGGAAGCATTGTTTCTTTGCACCTAAAACTTCTCTTGTTTACAATTTCTCCTCTGCTTCTGCCTTTGCCTCTGCCTCTTCCTCTCCTCCTCCTCCTCCTCCTCCTCCTCCTCCTCCTCCTCCTCCTCCTCCTCCTCCTCCTCTTCCTCTTCCTTCTCCTCTTCCTCCTCTTTCTCCCCCCTTCAAAAGCTAATATTCCAATCCCTGGGGGAGGGGTGTGATATAAATGTCCAAATAAGGGATGGGTATCCCCAGTTATTTATTCTATGGACATTGAACTGCTGTGGGCCTCTGTTAATTTCTTTGTACTTAAAGAAGAATCTTCTCTGATGAGAGCTGAGGGATTCAGTCACAGGTATGACAAGAAGTTCCTAGAATTTGTTTTAATACTACCATGATTTATCAAAAGAATGGTTGAGTCCTTTGTCTACTTTCAGTTGCAGGTATAATCCAATCTGGCGGAGAGGACTTGAGTGCCAGCAGAATTTTGTTGGTAATTCTCTAACATCTGTATAGCAATAATGAACAAAAATTGCCAGGATAGTCATTACTATAGTTCATTGTGTAAAAACCCTGGGTAAAACAGGATTCATTTTTCTGCTCTAGTAGTGTATATAGCAACTTCTAACCATAAGATATCTGGCCATTAGTAATGAAATTTCCATGTCAGTATATAGTTAGTTTTTCCATGTTTTATGTGTTTTCTTCAATAAGAGAAGTAGTGAGAATCTTTGTTTCTTTAAAAACCCAGTTATGTAGTGTAAATATGGTTTTGTTTTAATCCCAGGTGTGGGAAGATGGGGACCTGTATTCTGGGAGCTTTCCCCAGGGCTCTCTGGCCCAGCCAAATGCGAGGGTTCAGGCAAAGAGGAAAGCGCAAGCAGAGATGGGATTCTCCTCCACCTCGGTCTCCGCAGTTGACACCTCGGTTGCTCAAGATGCTTCACCCACCACCCTGTGCTGAGTTGGGCCAGGGCTGAGCCCACGAGAGGTCATCTAGCTGGCGAGGAGTGCGGGAAGCTTCTGGTGGCGATCGCTAGAGCAAACCTCTTCCCAAGCAGCAGTGTTACAGCTCTTATGATAGAAGCTCTCAGACGATGGAGTAGCTCTCATACCTTTATTCTTTCTGGATGGGGGACCCCTCTCTACAGTTTGGGATGGTCTAATATACAGTTTGGGATGGGTCAGGGGTCTGACAACAGGTGCTTCCCATTGGCTGGGTCTGAGAGTTTAAGGGCACCTTATCTGCATGTGGGAGGGCTTGGTGTCACTCCTACGTGAAAGACCTCACATGATAGACCTCTCTACAGAGGACTGTGGAGGTTATAGCTGTTTGACAGTAGACCAGGGCCTCTCGGGAGCATTGGCAAAAACGTTTTCCGGTCCCTTGTAGGGTAAACCCTACTGGGTCTTCCATGGTTTAAGCCTGTGCTTGACTGGGTGCCAGATTGCCTGTCACAGACCACTGCCCCACAGGGAGAAGAGGATGTTTCACAGCAGGTGATTATGAATTACCCCATGCTCTACCAGGAGCATGGTTTTGCCAGCTGCAGATATTCTCTGCAAGTGTGTGCCTTTTCAAATTCTGGAAATATTTCAGAGGATATATATATGCTAGGTCCCCAGGAGGTGTGGTTGGTGCTGCTCTTGGCTGTTTGCAGTTTGTTGCAGTTGTTTTCAGTTTGTCAAGTAGTCATGTACAAAGAGATGAGAAGAAACTGAATTTTCTGATAGTGAAGACCAACCATCCCCAATGATCCTGGTATCCCTAATTAGCAAGAAGTATTCTAAGAGGTCTATGATCTCTTTCACCTCTAACCACCATTTGTACTTACCTACTGTTGGGAGTTTTGGAAAGATTGGGTGAAAAGGTTGGTAAATAAAGGACTCAATAAAATAGCCAAAACAGCACATCTACAAAAAAAGATGTACCAAAAGTTATGAAAAATCTCTAAAACCAGTGGCATGTTCCTATAATATTTGGGGTTCTAGGACCCACTGGTTAACACCTCAAAATAAGTTTGCATATTGCTGATACTAGGTATTTATCTGCTAATATTAGGTGTGTAGATGCAGTACAACTCCAATCCCATTATAGAGTAACTCTGGTTTAAATATTTTACCTATGCATGTCTATGTAAGCTTCTACAGTTATGTTTTCATGTAGCTCTCTTTGGTGTTATTTATCCTTCCCTGGAGTCCTTCCTTTAGCCACCCCTCCCATTACACACCTCTATAAACATGTTTTTAGCCACAATTCCCCTTTCTGCCTTTATCTCTTTTTCCTTGAAAGAGTCCCAAAATTCTCCATTGCTCTTTATCAATTTCCAAACATCTATGTGTATTCCAAAGAAAAACACAAATACCTATGCATTCTAAGCTAACACGCACATGTGAGAATAAAAATTCGGACTTTTAGTCTTTCTGAATCTTGGTTACATCTGCTGTATTTACATGCACATCTACTAACCTGAGAATCTCAGAATTACCTGTTTCATAGCAACTAAATGACATTTTATCGTGTATCTGTACCACACTTTTATTATCAATCGTCCAGTTTAAGTATATCTAGGTTGTTTTTATTGCCTGGGTGTTGTGAGAAATGTAGTAGTAAATATGAATGGGCAAATGTCTCTGGATCAGGAAATAGAGTCTTCAAATATATGCCCAAGAACCTATAAGGGTTATATCTTGATTATGTGGTACATTTATTTCTATAATTTTGAAGAACCTACATAGTGTTTGTTGTACTGGCTGCACGAGTTTGCACTCCTAATAGCAGTACTTAAATGTTCTTCTCTCCTCACATCCAGCATTTGTTTTCACTATTTTTGTTTGCTTTATTATTATTATGTTTAATTTCAGCTATTATGACTTGGATAAGATGCAAAGTAGATTTAATTTTATACCACGGTTGCTAAATATAATAAACATTTTTAAAAAGTTTCTGAAATCTGTATTTCTTCTTTTGAAATCTCTTGAATTCCATGCTCCAGTTTTTATTGGTTTCCTTCTTTTCTTACTGCTCAGTTACTTTACTTATTTTTATTCTAGATATGAACCTTGTATCATATGTGTAGCTGGTAAAGTTGCCCTCATTCTGAAAGCTTCTCCTCAATGAATTATGCTGGTCTTTGC
Organism: Uromys caudimaculatus; assembly: GCA_028551405.1. Taxonomy (NCBI): domain Eukaryota; kingdom Metazoa; phylum Chordata; class Mammalia; order Rodentia; family Muridae; genus Uromys; species Uromys caudimaculatus. The sequence goes on along the minus strand of JAPYYD010000235.1, from coordinate 16,170 downwards.
TATACAGAAGGGTTTCAGTCCCATGTGCTCTACATGTTAATGTTGGTATTAGAGCTTGTGCTCTCATGGGGTCCTATTCAGAAACTTTTCTCTGCCTATGAATTCAAGTATATTCCATCATTTCTTATGTGTCAGATTAAGGGAATCTGATCCTGTATTGATGTCCTTCATCTATTTGGGTATGGTTTTGTGTAGGGTGAAAGATAAGAATTCAATATCTTCCTTTTATATTTAGAGGACCATTTTCAGCAGCACCATTCTTGAAGATGTTGCCTTTTTCCAGTGTGCCTTATTGGTCATGAGAGGGATGAGACAGGCTGACTCCATGGCAGGCTTTAAATTGGCAGTTAAGGAGACTAGGCCTAAGAACTGGGCTAGCCCAAACAAGCCCAACCATTCAATTACTAATAGAAAATACTCCAGGCTCCAGACTTCACACCCAGGTAATAGATGTCCCAGATACCCGCTCAGCAGCAGTTTCCAGACTCCCTCAGCTACTTGCTGAGTAGCAGTTACCAAACTGGAATGTCCATAGATATGGATCCAACAGATTAACATAGAGGTCACCTTCCTCAGAATTCCCTAATGTGCTTTAAATTGGGCCCGTGAGCTCACTTCCTGGTCTCTCTATTTTGAAATTGGGAGACCATTATTCTGGACTTCCACAGAATAAACACTCATTGCACTTACAAACTATTTGAGTTGGGGTGTTATTCTTCAATGAATCATGGACTCTTCAGTTGTGCATGAAATTATATTTGGGTCCCCATTTTTATTTCACAGAACAATACATGTTTGTTATTATATCAGTGCCATGCTTTTGTGTTAATATAGCTCTGTTCAATAACTTAAAAGTTTTAGTCAGAGCTGGGCAGTTGTGGTACATGCCTTTAATCTCAGCACTTGGGAGGCAAAGGATGATGGATTTCTGAGTTCAAGGCCAGCCTGGTCTACAGAGTGAGTTCCAGGACAGCCAGGGCTACACAGAGAAACCCTGTCTTGAAAAAAAAAGTATTAGTCAGTAATATCTACAGATGTTCCTGCATGCTTTAGTATTCCCTTGTCTCTCTTTGATCCTTTCTGTTTCTATATGAACTGAAAGATGATTTAATAAAATCTGAGAATTGATTTAGGTAGAAATGTCATTTCACTATATTAATCCTATCATTCCCTGAAAATGGAAGCAATTTCCATCTCTTGGTAATTTTTTAGCTTCTTCTTTTGTGTTTTTTTTATACAAGTCTTCCACTTTTCAGGTTTATTCCAGGGCATTTAAAATAGTATTGTTGATGTTATAGTTCCTCATTTCTTTCTTCTTGTGTTTATCATTGCTTTAGACTATTTATTGTTGTGATTTTACATTCAGCTGCTTTGCTGAATATGTTTGTTACCTGTAGAAGTTTTCCCTTAGAGGCTTTGATATATATATGAATCATATTATCTGTATATAAACCTATTGTGATTTCTTTCTCTCCTAGTTGTATCCACTTTATCATCATCACTTATCTTCTTGTCCTAGATAAGACTTCAAACAGTATATGGAATAGAAATTGTAGAAGGAGACATATTTATCTCCTTTCTGATTTGGTGGAAATGCTTTGAGATTATCCATATCTAGAAAAATGTCATCTGTTGGTTTCTTGTGTGTTACATCTATTATGTTGAGGCATATTCTCTGTTTCTCTGTGTACTTTAGGCCTTTATTCATGATAGAATAATTGATTTTGCCAAAACCCTTTCCTTCATCTAGTGAAATAACTATGTTGCTTTTGTCCTTGACTCTGTTACTATGGTAGATTATATTTTCTGATTTACAAATGTTGAATTACCACATCTGTGGGTTAAAACCCACTTTATCATGGTGGATACTCTCTCTCTCTCTCTCTCTCTCTCTCTCTCTCTCTCTCTCTCTCTCTCTCTGTGTGTGTGTGTGTGTGTGTGTGTGTGTGTGTCTACCTGGAGAAACTGTAAAGTATTTTATTAAGAATCCTTTCAACTATATCCATTAGTGAAATAACCTGTAATTTACTTTTTGTTGTTGTTCTTCTTCTTCCTTTGGTTTTTGTCTCAGGGTAATAATACAGGCTTCATTAAAAATTTGAAAATGTTTACTCATCTTCTCTTACTGAATAATTTTAGATTTTACAAAGTTAACATTAGCTAATGGTGAGGAAATAAAGCTATATTTTCTGAAATGAATTTCTCTTTGTTCATTGTTTTAGTAGCATGCCTGGATCATCTTTTGTATTCTGAACAGGAGAAGAGAAAACTGATTTACTCTTAGTAAAATGTGTTTGAGAACCTATGTAAGCACTTATTTCAAGAATGAAGGTTTGAGTGTGCATCTCAAAGTGTTTTCCATTTTCTGTGAAACTGCTTGACTTCAGAGGGAGGCAGAGAAAAAGGCAAAGGAAGAGGAGGAAATATAACATAAAGAACATTTTAATACAAAAGAGAGAGTGTTAATTGTATCAATTATAGTAACAATTGAAATGCTATAGTCTTAAGATAGTTCACTGAATTCAAGTTGAAGCTCTCCACTGAGCTGTTTCCCTTTTGTACCTGACTCTCCTTTTCCACACCTGCTTCCTACTGTCCCTTTGTTCTTTCTTCATTTGGAATTCTTAGGGTTTCACATATTTCCTTGGGTATAAATGGCTCCTTGTGTCTCAGTCTGCCCTGAAGCACCATTTCTCTTTCTTTCTTTTAAAAAATTTACTTATTTTATGTATATGAGTACACTGTAGCTGTCTTCAGACACCAAGAGAGGGTTTCAGATCCCATTACAAATGGCTGTGAGCCACCATGTGGCTGATGGAAATTAAACTCAGGACCTTTGGAGAGCAGTCAGTGCTCTTAAATCCTGAGCCATCTCTCCAGTCCAAAGCACCATTTTTCTACTAGAAACTTCCTGCTTCCTATTCCCTGTCCTTTGTACACTCTGCTATACAATAGCACTTATTGCTGCTGTCATCTTACATGATTGATCTTTCTTTAAAATCCTTAATCTCAGTGAAATTACTTTTTTAAAAGCCTCATATTTATTTACTCTCAAATAGTTTTTCAAACCTAAACAAGTTTCTAGTTGAAAAACTTCCACTTTAATGAAGAATATTTTATTTAGATATAAAACTAGATGAAAATGAATTTTTATTTAAAAAAATCATTGCTCTTGTTCTCCCTTATATTATATGCTTTCTCAGTGCTTTGTATTTTCAAGACTGGATATATGTATCCATGAGCATATGTGTTTGCTGTGTGAGTGTGTGTGCGCACATCCCCATTCACTTTTTTTTGCTGTATCTTTATTATTATTATTAATCATTCCTTTTGTTTACATCTCAAATGATATCCCACTTCTCAATTACCCTTCCACAAGTCCCCCATCCCACAACCTCCCGTTCCTCCCTCCCCTTTGCCTCTGTGAGGGTACTCCTCCACCCACCCATCCTCTCCCACCCAGCCCTCCAGCATCCTCCTACACTGGGGCATCAAACCTCCACGGAACCAAGGACTTCCCCTCCCACTGATGTTAGACAAGGCCATCCTCTGCTACCTCTGTATCTGGAGCCATGGATCCCTCCCTGTACTCTCCTTGATTGATGATCTAGTCCCTGGGAACCCTGAGTGGTCCTGCCAGCTCAGTCCCTGAGCTCAGTCTGATGGTTGGCTCCAAGTATCCACATCTGTATTGGTGAGTTGCTGCCTGAACCTCCCAAGGAGCAGTCATACCAGGTTCCTGTCTGCCAGCACCTCTTGGCAAAGGCAACAATGTCAAGTTTGGTGCCTGCAGACAAGATAGATCCCCAGGTGGGTCTGTCCTTGGATGGCCCTTCCTTCAGTCTCTCCTCCATTTTTTTTTTTATTTTATTTTTTTGGTCCCTGTTCTTCCTTTGGACAGGAAAATTTCTGGATTAAAAACTTTTGAGATGGTTGTATGGCCCCATCCCACAACTAGGAGCTGGGGCTATCTATTGGAGATAGTCTCTGCAAGTCCTATCTCCCATTCTCTGCTAAAATCAACCCTCATTGGGTCCTGGGAGCCTCTTGTTTCCCTGGCATCTGGGACACTCCAGTGGCTATCCCCAGTTCTTCATGCCCTCTGCAATATATATATTTGATTTCCTGACCCTCTGTACCTCTCTTCTGTCTTCTCTAGTACCTGATACTGCCCCCTGATTTCCTCCCCCTCCTCACTACCTCCAAGTATCCCCCCTCCTTCCACTTCCTGCAGTCATCCTGTTCACCCCTCAACTCAGGACTGAAGCATCCATACCCTGGTCTTCCTTCTTCTTAAGTTCCATATGGTCTGTGGGTTGTATCATGGGCACTGTGAGTTTTTGGGTTAATATCCACTTATCAGCTAGTGCATACCATGTGTGTTCTTTTGTAACTGAGTTACCTCGCTCAGGATGATATTTTCTAGTTCTGTTCATTTGCCTAAGAATTTCATAAAGTCATTGTTTTTCATAGCTGAGTAGTATTCCATTGTGTAAATGTACCACATTTTCTGTATCCATTCCTTTGTTGAGGGACATCTGGGTTGTTTCCAGCTTCTGGCTATTATACATATGGCTGCTATGAACATAGTGGAGCATGTTTCCTTATTACATGTTGGAGCATCTTCTGGGTATATATGCCCAGGAATAGTATTGCTGGGTCCTCAGGTAGTACTATGTCCAATTTTCTGAGGAACTGCCAGACTGATTTCCAGAGTAGTGAGATCCTCTCTTCTATCTCTTGTATTCTATTGGTGATACTTGCATCTGTGACTCCTGATCTCTTTCCTAGGATTTCCATCTCCAGACTTGTCTCCCTTTGTGTTTTCTTTAATGTTTCTATTTCTATTTTTAGATCCTGAGTGGTTTTGTTCAATTCCTTCCCCTGTAATTCTTTAAGGGATTTATGTGTTTCCTCTTTAAGAGCTTCAACTTGTTTACCTATGTTCTCCTGTATTTCTTTAAGGGAGTTATTTATGTCCTTCTTAAAGTATTCTATTACCTTCATGTGCTGAGAATTTAAATCTGAATTTTGCTTTATAGGGGTATCCATGGTTTTCTGTGGTGGGAGAACTGGGTTCTGATGTTGCCAAGTAGTATTGGTTTCTGTTGCTTATATTCTTGCACTTGCCTCTCGCCATCTGGTTAACTCTGGTGTTAACTGGCTTCACTGTCTCTGACTGGAGCCTGTCCCTCCTATGAGCCTGTGATCCTGTGATCCCCTGATCCTGTGATCCTGGATGTGTAAGAATAAATGGGAAGTTATGCTGCAACTGCGGTGTGGGCTGAATGGGTTGGAACCCAGAGCAGAGGCTCTGCTCCCAGCGTACATCTAAACCGGAAGGAGCACAGGTCTCTGTCTGGGCAGGATATCTTCAGCATGAGGTCCAAGGTATCCCAGTTCTGCCACGTTTTGGGGCAGGGTTCCAGATCTCACCTGTGATCCTGGGTGTGTCAGAATACCTGGAGAGTCTAGCTACAACTGGGATGTGGACTGAATGGGTTGGTATCTAGAGCAGAAGCTCTGCTCCCAGCCTTTCTGCTGTATCTTAAATTACAGGTTACATTACTAGATATTGTCCCAAAGTTCTATCCTGGTCTATTTATTTTTATCTAGTACTTGCTCTTTATACCTGGTAATGTCTTTTGATCTATCTTCAATGTCTGTTTTCTTTATTCAAAATAAAAAGAAACTTTATTTGTTCTGCTAAGTACAACTGAGAAGGTTCTGAGGTAACCAAGAAAAAGGCACTATGATGACAACTGAGTCTTCAATTGGAATTAAGAGGGGCATTTATTACCAATATCAGGTCAATCCTATTCTTTAAGGGATTTAAATCCCTTTTAAATCTTGTGTTTCTTGAGAGTAACAATACATGACCAACAGCTAACACATACTTTGTGTTAATGTGTGAAGACATTACTATGAGTGGGTCATGCACTTATTTCTTTACTGAAGCAGGGCCCAGGATGGTTTTAAACTAGTGCTATCACTCCGGAGCCTCTTGTCTTAGTTTCTTGGGGCTTGGATTACAGGAGTATGCCATCGTGCCTTAAAAACAAACTGTACATATCTTGATTTTATTACATGGTTTCTTGTTACTCTTAACAGCATTCATATACTCAAAAAAATAAACGTTGCTGGGCACATTGATATACATCATAACCCCAGTACCTAAGTGACTAAGGTAGGAAGATTGCAAATTTAGAACAGATGGGCTCTACAAGAAGACCCTGACATAAGACAATAAAAATTGAAAAATAGTTTATAAAGAATATATGAAATATATTATTTATCTCTATGTGGCAAAATTAGAGTATTTTTTTAAATTTGTAGTTTTAAATTATAATTCACTCATTGATTTTACAATGTATCTTTTGAAAGCAAAAGAAGGCAACTATAGAATGCTATGGTGAGATCCTGCCAATCATACAACAACCTTAATAATAAATAGCTGTTATGCAGTGAAACCATATGACAGTCCACAGAGATTCTTCAGACACCTAGATGGTTTCAAACATGAGACATACTGACTACACAAGGATATAAACAATATGTACCTTTTTAAAGGTATTTTCAAGCACACCAGAAAACTCCTCAGCCATGATTCTAAGCTTAAGGAGGACACATAAGTTCTTGAGTTATTTGTAAAGTTTTGCTTTTTATACATTATTTCCAGTTAGTCATTACTTAATTGCTGTATTGATCACTTAATTAAAAAACATTAAAGAAATCTCTGATTTATGAGATGACTTAGCCAAATTTTCTATCTAATGCTTAAAACAAAGAGATTTGACAGTTTGTACAACCATTCTAAAAATAAATGAAGTTATCAAGAAAGCACAGTAATGGAAAATATTCATATTGAAGTTATGAAGGCAGCACAGTGATAGAAAGCTATCACCAAACATGACTAGAAGACCTTAACCAAACCTTCAGTGGTTCAGAAGCCAAAGCATCCCTTTATGAGAAAGTCATAATTTTGTTACACCAAGAAGCTGGCCAGAATGTTCAAAAGTGATGATTTATAAAAATAGCTATCAATAGCAGCCTTAAAAAAAGCATTTCTTCTTTAGAAGAAACATTTAATGTCTGAGGTAGTAAGTGAGATTTTTCTTCCTTTTCTAGTTTTATAGTGTCTCTTATGGCAAAATCCATATTTTCCTGGAATTCTTCATATCTGTTGATGACTGGTAGAACTAAACAGTTTTTACATTTGTTGGCAACAGGAAAATCCACATGTAGACATTCAACTGAAGGACAGGGTTTAAATCTGGTAGGTAGGACAGAACTACAACCGGTTGCAAAAATAAGAATGTCTTCCATTGTTGTTGCAGATTTACCATCCTCTAAAGTCTTTAAGTAACTGTTCCAAAACCTCAAAGTTTGTATGTCTGGTAACATGTGGATTGTGAACAGAACACTGTGGTTTTATGCAGAGAGATTCTCAGGTTTATGACAGAGATGTTATAAAATGGGTCTGGGTACATTTGAATTTTCTCTAAAATACCAAGCATTTTCAGTCCCTGTTTACAACTCTCAAAAGATGCTTTGACTCTCTTAATTACATGGTAGAAAAGGATGTCTTTTACCAACATGTATTTATCACTTAATGTTGTCATAAGTCTTAAACATCCAATAACCTCTAGGTAGTTATAGTATCCATTTATTACTGACTTTAAAATGTTTAAATCAGCTGCAGTATCTATCTTGATTATAATCTGTATCACATCAAGTCCTGAAACATTATTCAAAGTTGGTAGAGTATTTTCTGGTTCATAAGCAAGGCAGTTAAACAAGGTTTCAGAAAAGAAACCAGGTGAAGGACCACCATGAACTAAAGAGATGGCAAGCATTTTGCCAGCATCATAGTAAAGATTCTCTTTCACAGCTTGAGAATTTTGAGACAAGTTCTTTGCCAAGGACCCTTCAAACATTGATGAATTCTCAAGATGGTGCATTAAGTGACTCAGAAATTCCTGCTTTGTTCCAGGATGCATGCTTTAACCCTCATTGTTATTAACACACACTACTTCAATGGAGTATGAAAGGTTAAACTTCTGGCTCTAGAACTGTTCTAAGACATACCTCCACACATTGGCTTTGTTGATGTATAATTCCTTAGTGTTCTTTTAATTTGGAATCCTAACTCTATCAATATAGTTGAAATGTCTCTGCTAAATTTGCTGTCTTGCCTCAGTAGTTCTTTATGATGGGCTACAGTTGACTGTCTGAAGAGCTTAGATGATGACTCTTCCAACAAGCAGTCAGTAACTCACATTAGTAGAGTTGGCTAATGGGTGTTTGAGGGCCTTTTAGAAATCTTCTGAAGTGTAAGTAATTCTTCTACAGTCCAAACACTTCCAATTTTGTTCCCAAGACTGTGGTGAGGAACAGGCTATGTGTGTTCCACTAGAACCACAACACTGACATCGCTTTACTTCCCATTTGCTATTAGGATCGTTGTAGTCGCGACCTTCTTTGCAGTGGCATCTTTGAACATCACAACGGTCATGGCTCTGCAACAGCTCTTGATATGCATTTTCTTCTAATTCCCAGGATGCATCTTTTTCAGGAATATGAAGTCCCATTCTCAACATCACTTTCTGAAAGTTGTTAGTATTGCATAGTGCACATCTAAAGAAAAACACTCCTGCATTTATTGCTTGAACCTGTAAACAGTCTCTATGAAACCAAGCATTCTTACAACAGGGACTGTTATCAGTAGGAAGAGGCTCGACAAATTCCAAACAGATAGTACATTGTAAAGAGCTACTAGATTTATTAGATGTAATTACTTGAACTGGTCGATGTCTTTCTGAAGCCCACAAGGCAAGTGATAACTTCGTTTACACTGGAGTACAACACATCCAATTGAAGCACCATTCTTCTTGCAAACTGTACACTTCAGTTTGGAAGCTCTATTGACTTCGTTCCTGATGTCTTCTATTAGGAAGCCATAAAATCCTTCTTCTTCTTCTTTACCTCTCTGCCAAATTCCACTTGACAATAACAAACAGTAGTAGTAGACACTGAAATTGCATTTTTCATACATTTTCTTTTCTCCATATTTATTGGGGCAGTCATTATTTCTTTATTTGGCAGAAAACACGAGCAAGACTTTGTGAATGATCAGGTTTATTTTCATTCATTTTACAGGCAGGGAGCAGAGAAGTCCCAGGGTTACTCGTTACCACTCATGTCGACCTAGAGTGCTGCTGTACGCCCACCCAGCTCAGCCAATGTCCAATTTTTATTAACAATCCAGTATACTTTTCATTTGCTGTTCCTTTTACACATTGAATTTCTATTTGCTTCTATTTCAAATTATATTGCTCTGTTTCTGCTGAGAAGGCTATGTGGACTCTATGACAGGCTTCATATTTGCAGTTCAGGAGATGAGGTGTAAGTCTCTGTTTCCAAGAACTGGGCAAGCCCAGGCAAGTCCAGGTTTCTAGCAATAGTTTCCAGACTTCCCCAGCAGCAGTTTCCAGCTCCCATTCCCAAGTAAAACTTTTGTAATGTCCCTAGAGATCATGGACTCTTACATGCTAGTTTCTTTTTATTAATTTAACATTTCTTTTAATTTGCTGAAAGTACTTTGCTTAGTCTTTTGGAAAAAAATTATAGTATCTACTGGGAAATTATTGTTTAACAGACTCATATCTGGGGTCCTGTGGAATTTATTTGCAAAATCCATTGGCTTTTAAAAACTCTCTTCTTCTAGGCTCTTCTATTCATGTTTAGTATTTTTTCCTCTTCTTCTTCTTCTTCTTCTTCTTCTTCTTCTTCTTCTTCTTCTTCTTCTTCTTCTTCTTCTTCTTCTTCTTCATTAGTCACTGTAGTGAAACATGAGAATGCTTCTGAATTGTTACCTCCACTTGATGACAGTTTTGTTCATTTTGACAAATTTTGGCCACTTTTATTGAACAATGCAGAGTTGTCTACCTGAGCTTCTAAAATGAACAAAAACTTAACTTTTCACCTTTTTAGGAGACTCACTCTAAAAAGAGCCTTCTTTCTGGAACCTCCAGGTTTTGACAGACATGCATGAGAAGACTTCCTTCAGGATAAAGATCTCTGTGAGGTAAGGCAGGGCTTGTTGCTATCTTACCTGAATTGGACATTGTACTTGTTACTGTTTGTGTGTAATGCCTGCTGCATGCTCTTGTGTTAGAATTGCTTGTGGCCCCTATGGAACATGGGCCTAGGTGCTAGAACTAGGTATCTACTACCTTTAGGTCTAGTCTTGTTTTCTTTGCTTCCTGCTCTGGAAGCCATGTGAGGAACAGTGCCACCAACATTTCTACCATGAGACCAAGTATTTAAGCCTCACTAACCTGGCCCTGAAGCATCCCTACTGCTGCTTCTCTCTTGTTCCCTCTTCTTAGAATCCTCAAGTGATCCTGCCCTGCACATACAGCACAGCTTTCAGGCATGTGCCTATTGGCAAAAAGCAGACATCTAGTACATTCAGTATAACCTTTCCTCTCTAGTGCCTTGCCCAGAACAATCATGTTTTCTTAGCTGAACTGAATTTTAATATTCCCCTCCAAAGTGTACAAGCTATCTGAAGTCATCCAGAGCAACAGTAAGACCCAAACTTAAGTAAAATTAAATTAAAAAGTTATTCGATGTATGCTTGTATGTATCCTTGACAAATTCTACATGGAAATTTGATAACATCAATTATATTTGGACAACTGGAACCAGTTCACATCACAGCTTCCAAAGCATTTCTTGGGAAAGTGGGCAGGCAATTCATTTAACTGATTGATGCTTGATACCATTTACATTTCTTGTCTCTTGGAATGTTTAATGTCTTTCTCTAACAAGGCAGCTATAGAAATAATACAAGCTACTTTTAGTAAACAATGCAGGCTTCTTGTCTCGTAAACATAGAATACAGAAAGAACAAATTGGACCTTTAGCCCATGGAGGCAAACAATGTCTCCAACTTTATAAATGATGGAAGGACTTCATAGTCTCTACTAGAGAGCATGCATGTTAACATCACATTTGTCTGCTAAAATTGAATAATAATCTGGAAAAACAAAAATATTTTACACAAATTAAGGTATTTCAAAGTGCTTATAAAATAACAATATGCTTATTTAAGAATACCAAAGAAGAGCTGGAGAGATGGCTCAGTGGTTAAGAGCAATGACTGCTCATCCAGAGGTCCTGAGTTCAATTCCCAGCAACTACATGGTGGCTCACAACCATCTGTAATGGAATCTGATGCCCTCTTCTGTTCTGTCTGAAGATAGCTACAGTGTATTCATATACACAAAATAAATACATCGTTTTAAAAAAGCAACTAAGATTTAAAAAATGAAAATTAAAAAAAGACTACCAAAGAAATATCATTCTTCACTATAATTGTCTTTTTAATAAAAGATATAATACTACTAAAAATTAATCCACAAAAATTAACCTTAAGATATAAAATGAAACAAAAATAAATATTCAACATTGACTTTCTGGAGAAGAAATAATTTTTCCATAATTTTAAAGTTAAAAAGATAGAATAGAAAATCATCCTCATGAAATACCAAAAAATAAAATTAATGTAGATTTTTAAGTGAATAAGTATATAGCAATAAGGAAAAGCAAAACAATGAAATTCTAAAGAAATAATATTTCCAAAGTTAAAAAAAGATCTGATCTAAAATATTCCCTTTCTGAAAATACTGACAGCTGGATACAGTGCACCTACACCATCATTCTTAAGAGCCACCTGTCCTCTCACAGAAAATCAAATGCAGAAACAAGAGAGGCAGGATATGGGCCTGAGCAGGAAGCAAATGCAGGTTTAAGACACTTCTCAGCACCCTTACCAGGTGTCTTGGCTTTAGAATTTACAGACAAAACCTGCATATGGAAACTGCATCTAGGATATTTATACAGTGAGAGGGGAAAAGAGAGATTCAGCATAAACCAATCATTTGAAACAGTGGCAAGTGCCAAACCCCATCTGCTAAAATAGGAAATCAGCAGGAGACCATCCAGTAGTTTTGTAATGAATGTGAAAAGAAGCAACAGGCAGATTTGTGGACGAATAGTTCCAATATAGTCAGGGAGACTCAGAACCCTTTGATTCTTGTTGGTTTTTTTTATTTTGTTCAATGCTTGATAATGGTGTACAGGTTCTGAAGTTTGAAGGAAGAATAAAGGGATGTTGACACTTAAAACATAGTTGTCAAAGAAAAATGCATTTGTCCAAAGTCTCCTACTGAAGAACAATAAAACATTAAAGAAATCTGGATAGGGAATGTTTTAGTTTGGGTTCTATTGCTGTGATGAAACACCATAGCCAAAAACAACTTGGAGAGGAAAGAGTTTATTTCACTTCACAGCTTACAGTCTCTCACTGATGGAAGTCAGGGCAGGAACTGGAAGGAAGGAGGAAGAGATACTGAAACTGAGGAGATGGTCAGCAGGTGAAGTATTTCATTACAGAAAATATACTTTCTAGTCCCATCCCAGCACACCTTATCATCTTGATACAGTTTGCACAGTGTATCCATTAATGCATGCTATAGTTATCTGATTTTTACCTGTTTTCCATTTTTGTACTGATGTGTGACTGTTACAGTACTAGAACACTCAGTATCTGGTAATATATTTACCTTCATACAGAAATTTTATACTTCCTATGTCTTGAAATCACTTAGCACCTTTATAAAAATTTTATTTATGTTGTGTTGAACAAAACTCAGGAATCTAATGTCTACATTCACTTCATAAATTTAAATGATCAAAGAATACATATTGGTACTGCTTGACAATTGAAAATCAGAATTGAAACTGTTCTGAGAAGAAAGGAATTGTGGCCCTAAGACCAGCAATGTAGCTCTTGTCCATAAAACTTTCCCTTTCCTCATTCCAACACCTACCAGTTCATTTGGTTAACTAAGTATGGAGGCTTTGAGCTTCCTAAATTCATTGTCCATCTAGTCTACAAGGCCTTTTAACCCTTGATTTTTTCTCAAATCTGATACAAACTAACTAGATTTAAATGTCACCTTTACTACTTAGTAGCTATCCTAGGAAAATGATGTCACCTTTGTGAAATTTAATATCTTCAAACAGATAGGTAAGGCAAAACCACCAATATCAAAAATATTTGTAAAAATTGAAATGTATTTGAAGCAATTAACATAGCAGAATAAACTCCATTTTACTTTTCAGATTCCATTTTAAGTTAACTGGTCTTCGAAGTGACTTGGCCCCCATCCTTGTGTCCTGAGAAAAAGCACAAGATATTCTTGGCAGTTGTAAAACAGACATAACAACTGTGGACAGACAATGATGACAAGGTGGGCTAAGAGAACATGAGTCGTTCCAGGTCAAGCTGCTCCTTTTTGATGTGTGGTCTTCCCTTGTGCTTTGACCAGATGTTGTGAACCAATCAGCTTACAGGCCAACATTTCTTACCCTTTCAGAGAACTCCAAGGCTTGGAAAACCCCCACTTGGAGATTTTTCCTTTATAAATCCCATTCCTATAGACCTCTGGGGTGCTCTCCTATCCTGTTGCATCAGAAAGGTTGGCGGCTAAGGGTAGAGCCTAAATAAAGACTCTCATGTTCGTGCATAGGAGTTGTGGTTCTTGGTGGTTTCTTTGGGGTTCTTCAGATCTGGGCATAATATGTTAATACACATAACACCTAAAATGCCACACACCATAAAGAAAGCACTCAATAAATGCTGTTTTGTTGTTATTAAAATTATATTTCTATTTTTTTCCATCAACTCTTTTCTATCAACCCTCCATCAGTCCTTTTGCCACAAATGCAAATCAGTTATTAACTCTCACCTGTATTACTGTCACTTCTTAATTGGTTTTCTTCCACTACACTTTCTATACGATATGTATACCATACTTATCATATATTCTTTCTGCAGGAGGAAGTATGGTTTAAACTGAAAGTGACTTTAAACTCATGTCTTTCTCTTGCTCATATCTGGCATGAGACACCTACATTGTTAGGGTAGAATACAAATTCCTCAGCATACATATAACTGCTCTCACCCCAAAGAAAGGTTAATAAAATAGGTACCCTGAAAGTCCCAGTTCATCTTCCATAATCTATCACATCAAAACCGGAAAATCACGTATGTTCACATATCAAAAGGTAACTGGTTATTATTAATTAAAATTAGAGATTAACTTGAGTAGGGTGGCTAGATCAATTTATCTTTGTATCTCAAAAACTTTTTCTAGTGCATCATAAAACAAGAAATGTTCGCTAAGTGAAAGCTAGAAAAATATGAATAATATTGAAATATTCAGTCTCAGTTATAATGACAAAAAAAAAAAAAAAACTAACCAATCCAAGAACAAAAAAAATACTATCCTAAGAGCTCTCACAAAGATACTAAATATAAAACTTGTACATAGTTTTTTAGGAAGAAATGCATTTGAGTTAACAAATTTTCCTGGATATATATCTTACTATAATTACATCCTGCCATAGAGATTTAAAATCTAGTTTCTGTAATTTATTCAGTAGCTAAACTTCCGGAACCCCCTTGACTTCCTTTATTCAAGAGGCATAACAATTCTGCTTTAGACCTGGGCCACGAGGAGTCCATAGCCAACAAGCCCCAGGAGAAAGCTACCCTCCCAGGAACTTGGAAAAGCCATGAGTGGGGTTAACGGGAGCAACACCTCACACCCAGACACGCCCAGAACTGGCAGAATCCAGGGCCTGAGAAACCAGGGGCAGGAAACGTCTGAACATTCCGGTTCCATCTGTGGGGGGAGACCTCTGACTGAGCCACTGGGGGTCTGTGCCTGGGTACCTCAGCCTGGACCACAGGGCTCCAGGAAAGAGCAGGTATCCCAGGAGTGCTGACACACCTTTGAGCACAGGCAAAACCACCACTTCTGTTCAAACCCACTGGATCAAGAGGGAACCTTGCAGTGCCATACGGACACAGGAACCAAGGGACAGCAGGGGACAAGATCCTTCTAATTTCTGTCTGCATCCCAGAGTGGACCCTGTGCCACAGCTCTCTAAACCCAAAAGCCTCTCAGAGAGAGCTGGTCTTCAAGGAGTATTGACAAAGAGGCCTGCAGGAGGGGAAAGCCACAATCAGACAGAGTGGCTAACATTAGAGTTAACAAGATGGCAAAAGGCAAGGGTAAGAACATAAGGAACAGAAACTAAGAGTACTTGGCAGCATCAGAGCCCAGGTCTCCCACCACAGCAAGCCCTGGATACCCCAACACACCAGAAAAGCAAGACTCAGATTTAAAATCATTTCTCATGATGATGATAGAATATGTTAAGAAAGAAATGAATAACACTCTTAAAGAAATACAAGAGAAAAGAGATAAACAACTAGAAGACTTTAAAGAGGAAACATGAAAATCCATTAAAGAATTACAGGAAAACACAATCAAACAAGGGTAATTTCAAGAAAACACAATCAAACAGAGAAAGGAAATGAACAAAACTATCCAGGAGCTAAAAATAGAAACAGAAAAAATAAAGAAATCACAAAGGGAGACAACCCTGGAGTTAGAAAACCTAGGAAAGAGATCAGGAACCATTGATGTAAGCATCACCAACAGAATACAAGAGATAGAAGAGAGAACCTCAGGAGCAGAAGATACCATAGATAACAGCGACACAAGTGTAAAAGAAAATGCAAAACACAAAACGCTTCTAACCCAAAACATCCATGAAATCCAGGACAAAATGAGAAGACAGAATAGGATAATAGGATAATAGGAATAGAAGAGAGTGAAGATTTCCAACTTAAAGGACCAGTAAATATCTTCATCAAAATTATAGAGGAAAACTTCCCTAGCCTAAAGAAAGAGATGAACATAAATATACAAGAAGCTCACAGAACTCCAAATAGATTGGACCAGAAAAGAAATTTGTCCCGTCACATTATAGTGAAAACACCAAATGCACAAAACAAAGAAAGAATATTAAAAGCAGTAAGGGAAAAGGGTCAAGTAACATATAAAGGCAGACCTATCAGAATTACACCTGACTTCTCACCAGAGACTATGAAAGCTAGAAGATCCTGGGCAGAACTCATACAGACCCTAAGAGAACACAACTGCCAACCCAGGCTGCTATACCCAGCAAAACTCTCAATTACCATAGATGGTGAAACCAAAATATTCCATGACAAAACCAAATTTA
>JAPYYD010000234.1:10143-34845 GCA_028551405.1 Uromys caudimaculatus | reverse complement strand
GGACACATCTTTATTCCTTCTGGATAGGATCTCTCATATACAGTTTGGGATGGTCTAATATACAGTTTGGGATGGGTCAGGGTCTGACAGGAGGTACTTCCCATTGTCTTGGTCTAGGAACTTAGGAATACCTTATCTGCATGTAGGAGGGCTTGGCGTGCTGCTTCTACATAACTGATAGTCAAAGTCCTCTCTACAAGTGGCTGTGGGGGTTGTACCTACTTGACAGGAGCCAGGGGCTCAGGAGAGTGGCAAAATGCCTACCATCCCTTGCAGGATTACCCCCCACTGGGTTGCCGGGGTTTAAGCCTATGTTCAACCAGGGACCAGGTTGCCTGTCACAGCCCACTGCCCCACATATTGTTATACATATATTTTAAAGGATTATATAATCGGATAATGGATGTACTGGGGAAACAAGTAAAACTTTTCTAGAACGTACATACTTGTCATAGTCTAGAAACTGATAGGAATAAGACATGATAGGGTAATCTTACTATTCTTAGTGGATGTTCTGAAAGGTGAGTAACATTACTTGTATATAAGTTCAAAACTTAACAGTCATGTGGATATTTCATTCTCTCTTCTACATCCTTTAGGTTTTCTTTGGACCATTTAATCCTAACCTGAGTGACCATGACCAGTTTTCCTGTCTATCAGCCAAGGACACACACTTGTCCCATGCTATGATCTCCTTGATGCTTCATTTTGGATGGACTTAGATAGCACTGGTCATGTCAGATGATGACCAGGGTATTCAGTTTCTCTCAGACTTGAGAAAAGAAATGCAAAGGCAAACAGTTTGTTTAGCTTTTGTGAATGTGATCCTAGAAACCATGCAGATATACATAGCAAATGCTAAGATATATGACAAATAAATTCTGACATCATCAGCAAAGGTTGTTATCATTTAGGGTGACATGAACTCTACAAGTCAGCTTTAGAAGATGGGCATATTTAGGTGCACAGAGAATCTGGATCACAACCTCACAATGGGATGTTATTATAAATAGAAGGTATTCCAGCCTTGATTTCTTCCATGGGACTGTCACTTTTGCATGCCACAACAGTCGGATTGCTAAATTTAGGAATTTTATTCAAACGATGAATACTTCCAAATATCCAGTGGACATTTCTCAGACTATACTGGGGTGGAACTATTTTAACTGTTCACTATCTAAGAACAACAACAGCAAAATGGATCATTTTACATTCAACAATTCATTGGAATGGTTAGCACAGCACAAATTTGACCTGCTCCTGAGTGAAGATGGCTACAATTTACATAATGCTGTGTATGCTGTGACCCATACCTACCATGAACTCATTCTTCAACAAGTAGAGTCTCAGCAAATAGAAAAATGCAAAGGATTATTCATTGACTCTCAGCAGGTAAAGTTTCTTCCATTTCATTATGCTTAGATTTATCAATGTGATCTTCTAAATGGCCCCTAACAAACTCACACATATTAGTTAGAAATTATTCCCTCTCCCAGGACTTGGGAGGCAGAGACAGGTGGATCTCTTAGTTCGAGGCCAGTCTGGTCTACAGAGTGAGTTCCAGGATAGCCAGGGCTACACAGAGAAACCCTGTCTTGAAAAACCAAAAAAAAAAAAAAAAAAAAAAGAAATTATTCCATCAATAGAAAGATTTCTATAGTGCCAAACTCCCAAATGAGTCCTTTACATGTATATATACCATGCACTTAATAGAAGACAGTGCTTTTTATATGAATATCAGTGATTTTTGAGAAAATGTGTCTCAGCATTTTACAAATGCGTTCAAAATTTAAAATAGGAGCCAAAAGTTTTATCATAAAAGCCTTAAATATTGAATAGACTAGAATATTTTTCTCAAGGAATGATACATGTGCTGTGATTAATAGTTGTGGAAGTAATAATTAATTATAACACATGAATGATGGAGACTGCATATTTTATTAAGTTCATGTCTATTTCATATATGCATACTGTATATATATGAAAAACCCACTACCACTTTTCATTTCCACAACTTCCAGACATTCAGACTTCCCACTCATTCTCACATACATGACCTCATTTTTAAATTTTATTTTACCACACATGTTCACACACACAATCAAAAACATACACATATAAACACCCACATATATACACATACATCATGTTACTTGTTAGTTGGTAAGCATTTGTTCTAGCACTTTTGACCATGGACCATTAATGTCAAGTATATTAATTTTTAATTACTCCTGAGGTATATTATACTTTACTACATGAAATAACTTTAATATAGCAGTGTTTTCTGGAAGCCATTAAAAATTTAGGGGAAAAGCACTCGGGAGGCAGAGGCAGGAGGATTTCTTAGTTCAAGACCTGGTCTACAGAGTGAGTTCCAGGACAGCCAGGGCTACACAGAGAAACCCTGTCTCAAAAAACCAAAAAAAAAAAAAAAAAATTAGGGGAAAGTTTCAATTTCACATTGCCTTAATTGATATGCATATTTAATCATCTAATGGTGCATCTCATTTAGGTGGCTTCCTTGCTGAAGACCGGGATATTTACTAACCCTGTTGGAGAACTAATGAACATGAATCATAGGGAAAATCAGTGTGCAGATTATGACATTTTCAGAATTTGGAATTTTCCCCAAGGCCTTGGGTTAAAAGTGAAAATAGGAAGCTATTTCCCTTGCTTCCCACAGAGTCAACAGCTTCATATATCTGAAGACCGGAGTGGCCACAGGAGGAACATAAGTGGGTATCCCACAATTTTCACTCTTTTCAGTATATCTAAATTTTCATATATGAGGCACTGAACTGAAAGTTCTGTGGTTAAGACCAATTGCTGCTCTTGCAAAAGGCCCATCCTAAGTTACCAGTATCAAAATTTGATAACTCACAACTGCGCATAAATCTAGGTCATAGGGATCAAAGACCTCTGGATTCCATGTTCAAATGCACCCACATGCCTTTTCACCCCACACTACAGAAACACAGTTAGGAAATTCAAAGTATATATATATAATTAAAATTTCATAACTACATGTAAACTATGAAATTTTTTAATTCTGTGTGAACATCTTTACAGTCTAATAAAGTACAGCATATACTCATTAACAGAAATATTTCTCTACAGTCAAGGTTTTCTTTTAAAATTAGAAAAATTTCATTACTTTTATGAGAGCCTTATAACATTCTTTGTTCATATTCATCAAACAAATTTTTTGATTGACCCCACCCTCTCTCCCCACCCAACTCAGCATATTTGGTGTGTTTTTATTTATAAATTGTGTGAGAGAAACTGATACCATTTAAACATTCTTTTGGGATTTAATCAGTTTAGGAAGGCAATATTTTAAATTTCTACAAACTATATGTTACAAACATAATAGTACATGATTTCATAAATATTGTGTGACATTTATGGCATTGCAGGATTATACAAAATAATAAGGTGCCTAAAATTTATAAGTGATGCTGGTTAGCAAAGGACTATGTATAAACATATCTGTTAGGTTGCATATAGGTCATTATACATATGATGTATACATATATTATGCATATGTATGTATGCATGTGTAATATATATGTATGTTTGTGTGTATGTGTATATTGCCTCAGGTTCCCACCTCCATGTGTAGTGTGACATGCACTGCTAGATTCAGGAAAATTAATCAGAAACAAACTGCAGACTGCTGCTTTGATTGTGCCCAGTGCACAGAAAATGAAGTTTCCAATGAGACAGGTACATGTTTTCATGCAGAAAAAAGTTTGCCAAATTCAAATATTTTCTCTTTACCAACTAGAAATGTGAAATGGCATAGATGGAAACTGAAGACATAAAATCTCTGTGTTACTGAATTTAATCAATTGAATGGTATCAACATTTCTTTGGACCTGCAAATAACTGTAATATCTTCTACAAACAAAGCATTTGCCTCACAATATGATGGTTACTGATTTTATATTTTGCAGAAAATATTTATGGGGACAAACATCTGTAGCAATTTTTTAAACAAATATTTTAGTCAGAATCTATGCATACTCTTATTCTTACTTGATTCTTTGTCCAAAATAACTTGACTACATGATCAGTCTTTCCCTCCTATACTACAGCTTGGTTCCTGACAAAATCAGATGCTTGGGGCAACAGTTGTTATTTATGAAATACATTATAAGAACTTAGACGACTTTAAGAATAAAGCATTTGCTGTTAAGAATTAGACTGAGAGTGAAAATATCTAGAATGAAACCAAAGATAAGATAGTACTCATCATCAATCAAAGTCTATCTAAAGAAGGAGGGATGAATGTGAATATCCATAATCTTCATGCCATATAGCTTGGAATGTGTAGTTGGGGAAAAAAGACCTTACCACAAAAAGAGGGACCTGCAAAGTGTATGAGGCACAGAGCTTCAGTGATGGAAATACTGATTTATGCAGAGTATTTGCATGAGAATTGTATGTAATTGTGCCTATGTAAACATACAGACAAACAGCACAATCCTCAAAGCCGACAAAGTGCATAATGCATTTCATCAACTGGCATTGAGAACTATGACTGCACATCTCACAGAACTGTGAGTAGTAAGTTTAAGGTGTGAGGAATTAAATAATCTGAGTTTATTAATATTATTATTCATAATGCACTGAAAAACAAAGTATTTTTCTTTCTTTCTTGTTTAATAAATAAATATTTTTTTCTGATCCATTCCCCATGATGTTGTTTTGATCCATCACCAAGCATAGGTTAATACAGACCAGCCTTAAGTCCTTGATCCCTACAGCAATTAGGAATAGAATAAATTCTCATCACCAAAATATTTTTTAGGTCTCCTCTGAATAATACAAACACTCTACTATTAAGTATATAATTATGATATCTTATGAGGGTTTGTTCTTTTCTTGCCAGAAGATATGGAACAGTGTGTGAAGTGTCCAGATGATAAATATGCCAATGTACAGCAAACCCACTGCCTCCAAAGAGGTGTGTCATTTCTAGCTTATGAAGATCCACTGGGGATGTCTCTAGGTTGCATGACCCTATGTATCTATGCCCTCACTGTTCTAGTACTAGTCACTTTTGTGAAGTACAGGGATACGCCCATTGTGAAAGTCAATCACTGCACTCTCAGCTACATCCTACTCATTTCTCTAGTTTTCTGTTTTCTCTGCTCATTGCTCTTCATTGGACATGCCAGCCAGGCTACCTGCATCCTGCAGAAGACCACTTTGGGGTATTTTTTATAGTGACTATTTTTACAGTGTTGGCGAAAACTGTGATCATGGCTTTCAAGCTCACTACTCTAGGAAGAAGGATGAGAGGGATGTTGGTAACAGGGGAACTTAACTTGGTCATTTCCATTTGTACCCTAATTCAATTTCTTCTCTATGGAATCTGGTTGATAACATCTCTTCCCTTTATTGACAGAGATATACAATCTGAACATAGGAAGACCATCATCATTTGCAACAAAGGATCACTCATTGCTTTCCATTTTGTCCTGGGATACTTGGACTCCTTGGCTCTGGGGAGCTTTGCTGTGGCTTTCTTGGCTAGAAATCTTCCTGACAGATTCAGTGAAGTGAAGTTCCTAACATTCAGCATGATGGTGTTCTGCAGTGTCTGGATCACCTTCCTCCCTGTCTACCATAGCACCAGGGGAAAGATCATGGTGCTTATGGAAGTCTTTACCTTGGTTTCTAGTGCAGGGATGCTAGGTTGTATCTTTTCCCCAAAGTGTTATGCTCTTTTAGTTAGACAAGATTCAAATTTTCCTCAGAAGTTCACAGATAAATTGATTTATTTAAATGTTAATAGTTTTGAAATGTTAGATGTCTGTGGCTAATGTTCTTCTAGCTGGGCTGCTTTGTCTCTTCTCAGTGGGAAAGAAAGCAACTAGCCTTGCAGAGACTTGAAGTGCCAGGGTAGATGAATACCCTGGAGGACCCCCCACCCACTCAATGCAGAAAGGGATGGCTATGGGGGAATAATTAAGGGTGGATAACTTGGAGGGAGGCAGTGAGCATGGATATAATGTGAATAAATAAAAATAATTAAAGCTTAAATAATATGAGGTAATACTCAACATATCTTTTTGCTTTGTCTTAACAAAAGTACTACTAAATCATACAAAACATTTAATAAACAAAGTTAGTACTTATAATTCAGGATAGCACAGTACTGCCTAATGAATTGTCAATTATTAAGTTTTGGTGGAAAATGTTTTCATTCATGAGGACACAAATCTAAATACATCAAGAAAAGGGGCCAGGCAGTGGTAGCGCATGCCTTTAATCCCAGCACTTAGGAGGCAGAGGCAGGCAGACTTTTGAGTTCGAGGCCAGCCTGATCTACAGAGTGAGTTCCAGGACAGCCAGAGCTACACAGAGAAACCATGTCTTGAAAAAAAAAAAAAGAAAGAAAGAAAGGGAATTTCAGTTGAGGAATGGCTACTGTCATTTTGATCTGTATATATGTGTGTAAGGTATGTACTTAATTAATGATTAATACAAATTGACCTACTCTTTGTGGACAGTGCTACCTCTAGTTAAGTTGTTCTGGGAGTTATAAGAAAGAGGACATCTGACAACATGGACATAAAGCCTATAGTCAGTATTATCCCATGGATTCTCATTGAGTTTCTGCCTCCAAGTTCATGCCTTAGCTTCATTCAATTAACTGTGGCCAAGATACATAAGTAAATAAACACTCTTCTCACATGTACCTTTTGATCATGGTGTTTTCTTACGGCAAAAGAAACTAAGACATCAGCAAAATGGTAAATTCCCACAATTGAGATTTGGAATATCAAAGATTATTGATGCAACTAAAGGAACTGATTTGACAAGAGTGAATGTTAGCAGAGTGTGGAGCATAGTGACAGCATTGCATATTGTTGATGGCCATCAAACAGGTGCTGGATTTTGACATAGCTTTACTATGTACTCTGAGATGTTAAGAATATCAGATAATATACTAAGAAGGGTACAGTATGTGAAGAAGACAATAGGGTTCAGATTGTGCCTCCACTATATGACAATATGAAATGAATTGTTCCATTCAGTGAGAAAAATTGGTGGTGAATAATGTAATACAGAAAACCTTTATCACTATACAGTCAATAAAGTCTGGGAACACATCAATCACTCTAGACTAAGTGTCTCATTATAAATTTTATCCCAATAGAAATTCCTAAATATTATTTGAGCTTAATGTTATACACACAGACACACACATACTTTACTTCTGGACTTTAGTTGTTAAAGATCGGTGTCATTTTTCTCTCAAAGTATTGTTTGTTGCTTTATTGTTTAAATGATTTTGGTGGTTTATTTTTGACTATAATTTAATCATTTTTTTCTTTACATTTTCAGTCTCCAACACACCCTTTGTACCACTCCCTGTATTGAGAAAATGCACCTGGTCTCTTACTTCATAAATTCTTTTTTTTTTTTTTTTTTTTGGTTTTTTTGGTTTTTCAAGACAGGGTTTCTCTGTATAACCCTGGCTGTCCTGGAACTCACTCTGTAGACCAGGCTGGCCTCGAACTCAGATATCTGCCTGCCTCTGCCTCCCAAGTGTCAGGATTAAAGGCGTGCACCACCACTGCCCAGCATAAATTCTTACTGAATGAAACACACACACACACACACACACACACACACCACATATTTGTAAATACATTTTGAAATATGAACTGCAGAGAACATGTAAAATTACATGTATTTATGTTCTGATGTCTGATTATTTGGTACTACAAGGTCAATTTTTGATCACTTTCCTGGCAATGACAACTTCTTCCATTCCCAGATTTATAGTTTCCTATAAATGATATTGTGGACTAGAAATATAGCAAGTTTTTTTTTCATCCAATTTGACATGCTCATTGTGGTGTTCCTTCTTCAGATCATACTTTGGGGGTCATATTGTGAAGACTTTATGGTCTACCTATGTCATTCCTGAAAGACATATGTTCACACCTAGCTTTCTCATCCTTTGACTCTCAAGATCTTTCCCACCATCTTCTTCACTTTTTGCTGAGCCTTGGATGTATGAAAGTTTTGTAAGAGGAGACATTGCATGTTTGTGAATGTACATGTTGGAGTGGAATAATCTTTATGAAGTGGGACCCACTTGGTCTTTATTCCCATTACCTTGTCCTTTGGTAGCATGAAGTATATTTTCTAACAACCTGAATTCTAGTCATCAGAGGTAAAGCTTCTAGTGGGGGACCAGCTCAACTTTTCTGTATTTGATAATATAAATAAGGTTTGTCTTCCAGACTATCTCCTTTCCACCAGTTTGTATAGAGCATCAGTACCACCCAAGGCTCAGGGATCTATCTGGAAAAGCAGGTCAATGACTATAAGGAGCAGAAGTGTTGAGAGACTTCAAGGAAATATCATCAAGACAAAAACAGAATCATGATCATATGAACCCACAGAGAATTTCTCAGCATTTATAAGATCAACACAGGTTAGATGTATAATATCCCAGTACTAACCAGGAGAACAATGGAAAACTGCAAACACATTCTAAATTTAGAATAGGTGGTTATGTCTGTCATGGAACTTTCTTTTGTTATCTTAAACTTACATATGATTAGCTTTGATGTTTTCTACATTGATGTTATATCACCTGATAAAGCAACTGAGGAAAGAAAACACAAATATCTGTATAAATGCATTTCTAACAAATGTTATATTCATAGCAGCTTTATTCATAATAGTAAAAAACTGGAAACAACCTAGATGTCCCTCAACTGAAGAATGGATAAAGAAAATGTGGTTCATTTACACAATGGAGTATTACGCAGCTATCATGAATTTTTCAGGCAAATGGATGGAACTTGAGAATATCATTCTGAGTGAGGTAACTCAGTCCCAAAAGGACATTCATGATATGTACTCACCTATAAGTGCATATTAACCATAAAATACTGGTACCATAGTACACTCTACAGACCCTTAGAAGCTCAAAAATAAGGAAGGTCAAATTGAGGAAGCTTGAATATCACTTAGAAGGTAGAATGAAATAGTTATAAGATGCAGATGGAGAGAGAGAACTGGCAGGGAGAGGGCATGGAGAGGGGAATGGGGGTTCAGGATAAGGTATGGGGAAGGACAGGAGAAATGGCTAGATGACCATGAAAATGAATGGAAATCTGCAACTGATACAGGTGAGGAAATGGTGGGCATCTCCAGGATGAGAGAGAGACCTGGGACAAAGGAGGCTCCCAAGAATCATTGTGGGAGATGTTACTTGTGACTCACTACATTAGGGGATATGGAACTTGAAGTGCCCTCCTTCAAGAGGAACTCCAGCAGAGCAGTAGAGACATCAACCCATCCACAAAACATTGACTCAAAATTTATCTTGTCTACAAGAAATGCAGGCATGGGGATTGAGCAGAGAGACTGAGGGAATCTCCAACCAATAACCAGCCCAACTTGAGACCCATCCCATGGGCAAGCACCAATCCCTAACAGTATTAATGATACTCTGTTTGCTAGAAGATGGAAGCATGCTGTCATCTGAGAGGCTTCACCCAGCAGCTGATGCACACTGATACAGATAATCCACAACCAAATAGTGGATGGAGCTTGTGGACTCTTATAAAACAATGGGAAGACCCCAAAGGGGATAAGAACTCCACAGGAAGTCCAACACAGTCAACTGACCTTGTTGCTTGGGTCTCTAACAGTCTGAAATACCAACAAAAGAACATACATGGGCTGGACCCAGGCCTCCCGCTCATATGTAGCATACGTGCAGCTTGGCCTTTATGTGGGTCCCAAACAACTGGAACGGGGCTATCCCAAAAGCTGCCAATATGTAGGATATATCCTACTAGCTGGGTTGCCTTGTCTGGCCTCAGTGAGAGAGGAAGTGCCTAGCCTCGCAGAGAATTGAAGTGCCAAAGTTGGGGTATACCTGGGGGGGTACCAGCAAAGAGAAGAAGGGGAGGAGGAGTGCCAGAGGGTTTGTGTGTGGGATGACTGGGAGGGGCAATGAATAGAATATAAAGTCAATAAGTAAAAAAATAAAATAAAATTTAAAACAAGAAAGAAATTGTGGAAAGAAAACACAAATATCTGCATAAATGCATTCTTAACAAAATAAAACAAAAACACACATGAGAGAATCCTTTTTTTCTGTGATTGTCATTGAGGCCTTAGCTGACATTTACAACTATTTTCTCTACTATCCATTTTGTAGTATCTCCGCCCTCTTCTACTAGCACCTTAGCAACTTGAGGCCCTTTTCCTGGAGGAGTGACCCATATTTATATTTCCAATAAATCTGTGCCTTTTGTCATCTTGTCTGGATTAGGCTGCTGCATTTTCCAACTTATTTTGATCAAAGACTTTGTAGCACTGAGAGATATCCTAAAGGAGCTCCTGTACTCCAGACATAAAAATGGAATCTCCTTTGTGGACCCACTGTCACACATCCCTAGCTGTGAAGTATGTTGTTCCAGTGCAATACCAATTGGAATACCATTATGGTGAAAAAGGCATTCTGAAATTCCATGTAAGGCATTCTGTAAGATTGTGGTTTTGGGGAGAAGTGTTACATGCAGGAAAGATAACTCCACAGCCAGAAAAGTATCTACTCCAGTAAGGACAGAGCATTGTCCTTTTTAGACAGGAAGTGGTTCAACATAGTTGATCTGCAACCAGGTTATTGGCAAGTAACCCTAGAGAATGGTGTGATGTCTGTGACTCAGTGTTGGTCTCTCCTGTCAGTAGCTCTGGCACTCATGACCAGCTGGAGTCAGGTAAGCCTTGCATAACTCCTATCTTTTCCATCATAACCACCATTTTATGGTCACAATGAGAAATGATAGGAATGGCTTGGAGAGGAAGATAACTGCACAGAACAGGTCATCCTATCGAGTTGGTTACAGCTAAGGTCACCTTTGGATGACCATTTACATGGGACACAAGTATTTTTAAATTCTTTGACCATTTGTTGAGATCTATCCTCAGGTTTCATCCCCAGATATCTTTCTTACCATTTCTTATTGTGGGAAATATTAAAAAAGAAGGAATAGTAGTATGTTCCTGTGCTATACCCTGGTACTCTCATCCTGGCAGGCTGACTGGCCAAGCACCGAAGAGCAATGGATGAGCTGCTTTTATCTCATAGAGCTCTGAGTCAGAGCTCCATGATCTCTCCACCCATCTTGCTAGGTTCCAACTGGCAGATCACTACCATGTCCACCCCATGCTTCAATACCCCCATGGCATCTGTGATGCACATCAGGCAAACCCACATTCTGCTGCTGTACCTTTTTCTCTGGAACACAGACGAGCCTCCGCGTGAAGGAAAACATAACACAAACTTAGCTCAGAAACAATGGTAACTCAATCTCTGGGAGCAACAACTAAGACCTAATCTTGTAAGCCTTATTTAAATCTGATTCCTCTGGTGGCAAATCGTTGCGAATATGCCATGATACCAGGAGACTCTAGTAGTTACATCTTACCTACATGCTGTCCCTGTTCCAAAAGGACCCTCTCTCTCTCTCTCCTGCTTCCTCTCTTTCTCTCTCTGATCTCGAAGTTCCCCCTGTATGCCCAGTGATTGGCTCTTTTATTCATTGGGGGATTGGTTCACAAGAAGTCACAGGTGTAACTCACTCCTTGTCTAAAGCCCCTCACAGGAGGGCAGAATTAGAATACAAAAAGCCCCAGGGCTATCCACAACAATTTCTTTTCATTTAATTTAATTTAATTTTTAAATTTTTATTGATTCTTTTTGAATTTCATATCATACACTCCAATCCTATCTTTATCTCCATTACTTCATATATGTCCTCTGGCCTTCAGAATCTATCCCAAAATAAAATAATAAAAAAATAGGACTAACAATAAATTAAATTATCCTACTATTTTTAGTGACTTATCCTTAACAATTGTGCACTTTCTACTTTAAAATTTTCTTTATATGTGTGTTGTACCTGCAAATGTACATGAGCATGTGGATGTACACAGAAGATATAGAAGGTTGTAATACAGACACACAGTTTGAGCCAACCATGAGTGTTGGACACTGAAATTATCTCCTCTGCAAGGAACATGACCCAGAAATGTTTTTGATGAGACAGAAAACAGTCTGCAGCAGTAAGGACATTCTTGCACAAATTCAAAAAAAATTATAAAAATATAAGATAAATTATTGTATGCAGTAACTATATTACAGTTATGCATCTCTTTTTGTTTTTAAAATTGTTTTATATATCTACATTCCAAATGTTACCCCCCCCCTTTCCAGGCTATCTTGCAAGAGTTCTTCACCCCATTCTCCATCCCCTTTTTCTCTGAGAAGGTGATCATCCCAGCCCCACACGCCACTAACCAACCCCCCTCATCCACTCAGCCATACCTATGTCATCCTCCCCACATCTCCTTTCCCTCAGGGATCAAGTCTCTATAGGATTAAGCACATTCTCTCCCACTGAGGTTAGATAAGACAGTCTTCTGCTACATCTGTGCCAGGGCCCACAGGCCAGCCCATGTAGGCTCTTTGGTTGGTGGCTTAGCCTCTGGGAGCACCCAGGGCTCTGGGATACTTGATACTCTTAGTCTTTCTACGAGGTTTCCAGCTTCTTCAGCCTCATCTAATCCTTCCTCTAACTATTCCATGGGGGTCCTTGACCTCAGTCCAATGGTTGGCTGTAAGTATCTGTGTCTGTCTCAGTCAGCTGCTGGTGCAGCCTCTCAGAGGACAGACACACCAGGCTCCTGTCTGAAAGAACAACAAGGCATCAGTAATAATGTCAGGGTTTGGTGCCTACCCGTGGAATAGATCCCACGTTCGTCCACTTAATGGATTGGCATTTCCTTCTATCTCTGCTCTATTTTGTCCCTGTATGTCTTTTAGACGGGAACAATCCTGGGTCAAAAATTTTGAAGATAGGTTGGTGACCCCATCACTCCACTGGGGGCTCTGCCTATCAACCCAGAGGTTGTTTCTGCAGGTTCCATCTCCCCACTGTTGGACATTTCAGGTGAGATCATCCCCATTGAGTCCTGGGAGATTCACACATCTGAGGTCACTGGGATTTTCTAGAGGTTTCTCCCGCCCCTCCCAGTGCAGCTGCATATTTCCATATATTCTCTTGGTTCTTTAGGCTTCTCACCTGTTTCCCCCCATGCTTGATCCTGATCCCCCTTTCCCCTCTACCTCCCCCTCCTTTCACCCACCCTTCCCTTCCCATGATTATTTTGTTCCCCCTTCTTCATATGATTGAAGCATCCTCACTTGGGACTTCCTTCTTGTTTAACTTCTTACTATCTCTAAGTTGTATCATGGGTATTCTGTACTTTTTGGCTAATATCCACTTATCAGTATGTAGTATGAACATCATTTGGGTTCTGGGTTACCTCACTCAGCATATTTCCTAGTTCCATCCATTTGCTTGAAAAATTCATGATGTCCTCATTTTTAAGAGCTGACTAGTATTCCATTATGTAAATGAACCACATTTCCTATATCCATTCTTCGGTTAAGGGACATCTGGGTGTCTTCCAGTTTCTGGGTAGTAGGAATAAGGCTGCTATGAACATAGTGGAGCATGTATCCTTGTGATATGGTGGAGCATCTTTTGAGTATATGCCCAGGAGTGGTGTAGCTGAGTAGTCAGGTGGAACTATACCCAATTTTCTGAGGTAATGGCAGACTGATTTCCAGAGTGTTTGTACCAGCTTACAATCCCAACAGCAATGGAGGAGTGTCCCTCTTTCTCCACATCCTCACCAGCATCTGTTGTCACTGGAGGTTTTGATCTTAGCCATTCTGTCTGGTGTGAGGTGGAATCTCAGGGTCATTTTGATTTGTGTTTCCCTGATGAATAGAGATGTTGGGCATTTTTAAAAGTGCATCTTGGCCATTCAAGATTTCCTCTGTGAAGAATTAGGGGAGGCCCTTGGTTCTGTGAAGGCTCAATTCTCCAGCATAGGGGAATACTAGGATGGTGAGGCAAGAGTGGGTGGGTAGGTGGGGGAGCACCCTTATAGAAGAAGGGGGAATGGTGTGGAATATGAGGTTTGTGGAGGGGAAACTGGGAAGTAAGATAACATTTGAAACATAAATAAATACAATAATCAAAAACAAAACAAAACTAAGCACAGTCACGTAACACTTGCATCATAGGATGTGAAAACAAGATCCATTAAATAATTGTTTCAAATGAGTTTATGCAGTTCTAACTGGAACACTAAGACATACTAGAGTATGGAATAAAACATGCCATAAGAAGTCTAAATATTTGTATTTTTTCTTCCAGGTAAATGTAGATGGACAGAGGATGATGTTATTAAAAGAAATATTTTCTATAACAGCCCTGTCCACTCTAACAATTACTAAGTTTTGGTGGAAAATGGTTTCATTCATGAGTACACAAACCTAAACATATTGAAAATAGGAAATATCAGTTGAGGAATGGCTACCTGTCCGTTTCTGGACCAATACCATGCAGTTTTTATCACTATTGCTTTGTAGTACAGCTTGAGGTCAGGGATGGTGATTTTCCCCAGGAATTCTTCTACTGTTGAGAAATAGTTTCTATATCCTGCGGTTTTTTTATTTTGCATATGAAATTGAGAATAGCTCTTTCCATGTTAATAAAGAATTATGTTGAAATTTTGATGGGGATTGCATCAAGTTTGTAGATTTTGTTTGGTAAGATGGCCATTTTTACTATGTTAATCCTAGTGATCCATGAGTTTGGGAGATCTTTTCATCTTTTGAGGTCTTCTTTGATTTCCTTCTTCAGGAACTTGGAGTTCTTGTCATACATACATTTTCTGGCCCTCTGATCCTCTCCTGTCTCTCCCCCAACCTGGTCCTCACCCTCCTCTTTTCCCCTTCCCATTTCCTCTACCACTGAGTTCCCTCTCTCCATCTACCTTCTATGATTATTTTAACCTCCTTCTAAGTGAAATTCAACCATCCTCACTTGTTCCTCCTTTCGTCTTTAACTTCATTGGGTCTGTGGAGTATAGTGTGAATAACCTATACTTTATGCAAAATTTATGATGTCCTTGTTTTTAATAGCTGAATAATATTCTATTTTGTATATGCTGTACCCATTCTTCAGGTGAGGGACATCTGGGTTGTTTCCAGTTTCTGGCTATTATGAATAAAACAGCTATAAACATAGTGGAGCACATATCCTTGTGGTATTGTGAAGCATCTTTTGGATTTATGTCAAAGAAGGTGCTCTGAGGATAACATTCCCTTCTGCTAAAGCTTAAATTAATGGAAGGAAAAGGCAAAGTGATTCCTAGTCCCAAGATAGAGCTTTTAATAAAACCTGCTGTTGTGGATAGCCCTGGGGCTTTTTGTATTCTAATTCTGCCCTCCTGGGAGGGGCTTCAGACAAGGGGTGAGTTGCTCCTGTGACTTCTTGTGAACCAATCTCCTAATGAATAAAAGAGCCAATCACTGGGCACATAGGAGGGACTTCCAGGTTGGAGGGAGGAAGAGAGGAGCAGGAGAGAGTGAGGGTCCTTTTGGAACAGGGACAGTATGTAGTTAAGATTTAGCTACTAGAGTCTTCTGGTATCATGGTGGATCCACAGGGATTCACCACCAGAGGAATCAGACTTAGATAAGGCTTACAGGATTAGGTTTTAGTTGTTGCATCCAGCGATTGAGTTACCATTGTTTCTGAGATAAGTTTGTGTGGCGTTTTCCTTCACACGTGGTCTTGTCTGGGTTCCAGAGAGAAAGGTACAGCAGCAGAGTGTGGGTTTGCCTGATGTGCACCACAGAGGCCATGGTGGTATTGAAGCATGGGGCTGGTGTGGTAGTGACCCACTAGTGGGAACCTAGTGAGCTGGGTGGATTCAGAGCTCCACAAGATAAGAGCAGGTTGGCAATTGCCCACCAGTGCATGGATGGCCAGCTCTCCAGGGATGAGAGAACCAGAGCATAGTGCGGGAACATGCCAGTGCTGCCCTGGAATATACATATATTCCTTCTTTTTAAATATTTCCAGCAACAACCTGCTGCAACTGTGGTCCAAGCACGGCAGGATCCATCAACTTAGAAGCCAAAGTTGTCAGGAACATCCATATTGTGATAGTGATTGAAAGATGGAAAATTTAAGGTTATGGACCTTCCTCTGTGGTTTCAGTTCAGTACTATTCCAGCCACCTTTTGTGTCAGCTCCTAGCCGGTAGGTCCAGGCGAGAGGAGATAACCTGGTCCAGCCAAGTCTATCCAGGGCTAAGTGGGATGGAGACTGTCAGCAGCTAAAAGAAACACACCAGGCCGGGAGTCTTGTCAAAGTAGGAATTCAACTTTATTGTATCAACCCCTTGCTTTTATAGAGAAGGCAAAGTGGGTGGGCACTTAGGTATGGGGAGAGATGGCATAGGAGGCAGGGAAGGGTAACTGACAGGGCCTATAGCAAAGCTCCACATCAGCAATGGCAGGGCAGAGGGAGGGCCAAACAGGTCTTGCTGGGTCACTCCTATACAGAAGTGACTGAGACAGGTCTCAGAACTCGAGCCAGGCTTGGGTTTGTCCTCAAGGCCCAAACCAGGGTCAAAATGGGGCCCAAGACTAACATTTCCCAGGACCCCACCCTCTTGCCCTCAGGACAGCAGGCACCATCGGGGTCCAGTCCCGATCCCCAGCCCAGAGCTGCCGCAGCCCCAACTTGGCTCACCAACACAGCATCCAGTGCAGGAGGGCGGACTGGCAAGTCAGTGAGGAATCAGGATGCTGCTCTTGCTGCCACAGTCACTGCTGCAAACCTGGGGCAGAGCAGGGGCCCACTCTAAAGAGGAAACCAGAGCTCTTTCCTCCCTGTGCCAGCACCAGGATTGCAACCCAGAGACCATGGACAGATTGCCTCAGGCTCTGCCACCCCCTGGATGTGGTGCTGAGGGCCATCACCATGGAGATGGCCCCAGCCCAAGACCTGAGCTGGGCAGCCGAATGGGAGCGGCAAAGAAGATGCAGCACAAGACTGTGATCAGGAGCAGTGGTGCTGCCCTGATCAGGAGCCGACCGGAGGTCCAAAACTTTTGGTAGAATCAGAGCCCCAGTGAAGATTCTGTGAGAGTTCATTGCATTGGAGTGCAGGATGGAAAAAACATGCCAGCAAAATTGGTGAGTAGAGGGGGGTGATATTGGGAAGACTTGTTGAACATACACCATAGTCTTAAGCAACTCCCTAGTCCCTGCCTGACCCCTGGTCTGGAACACGTGCCATGGTCCTTATATGAAGAAACATTGGGGCTGGAAAGATGGCTCAGTGGTTAAGAGCACTGACTGCTCTTCCAGAGGTCCTGAGTTCAATTCCCAGCAACCACATGGTGGCTCACAACCATCTGTAATGGGATTCAGTGCCCTCTTCTGGTGTGTTTGAAGACAGCTACAGTCTACTCATATAAAATAAATAAATAAATCTTTAAAAAATGAAAGAAAGAGACATGACCTATGGTCACATAGGCCCAGAGCAGAGTTCTCCATGCTACTGAGGGACCTAAAGGTCCTGAGGTCTTAGTCAATAAGCTTCCCTTCCCAGGTATTCTGTTGGATACAACCAGCACAGGAAGGAGAGTGAAGTCCCATGAGTCTGCCCCTGGCGATCGTGGCCCTTGAGAGAGGCAGGGCACACGGATAGTTGACTGAGCTTCTCCCCCACAGGCCTCTGGGCCTGTCAGGCTGTGAGAAGCCTCTGCAGAGACACAGCCCCAGGGTTGGGGAGGGGGCCATGGTTCCCAGATTCGGGGCAGCCATCTCTGAGGGGTTCCCAGGCTCTGGGCATCACAGATGGTGCTTGATGCTGTGGAAGAGCTGGGAACAAAGTGGGATCGCAGGATGGATGGAGCCTGGGCCGAAGCAGGGGAAAGGGGTGAGGCTGGCATCCCCACTGGGACCGGGATGGTGGCTTGGGCACCGGCTAGTTGCATTGGCTTGCATGGACGGCTGCCATGACTGGAAATGCTGAGACGGCTTTGGCGGCTTAGATGCAGCTCTTTAGGTGAAGGCCAGTTCCAATGTTTCCTACGGCAGATGAAGAGAGACAGTCCAGAGTTTCAGCACATTTATTATCATGGAGGAGAGTAGCGTGGGTAAGACCATACCCCAGTGCCCACATGGAGGGCGAGGTTGAAATAGTAACTGGGAGGGGGCATGGCTAAACCTCTAGGTGCCTCATTAACATGGAGATGTCTTAAGACTATGTGGCCACGCCTCTACCTGAGGAAGGGCTTGAGGGACATTTCCTTTTTTTTTTTTTTTTTTTTTTTTTTTTTGGTTTTTTGAGACAGGGTTTCTCTGTGTAGCCCTGGCTGTCCTGAAACTCACTTTGTAGACCAGGGTGACCTCGAACTCAGAAATCCACCTGCCTCTGCCTCCCAAGTGCTGGGATTAAAGGCGTGCACCACCACGGCCCAAAGACATTTCCTTTTTTACATGACCAAATGT
This sequence comes from Uromys caudimaculatus, assembly GCA_028551405.1. NCBI lineage: Eukaryota > Metazoa > Chordata > Mammalia > Rodentia > Muridae > Uromys > Uromys caudimaculatus. The sequence continues at coordinate 16,406 of JAPYYD010000234.1, read as the reverse complement.
CACAAACTTATGGAGAGATCTAGGCATGTGTTAGGAGCTGCTTCTAGTAGCCTGGCAAACACCTGCCATCCCTTATAGGCTGTCCTCTACTGGAGACAACCTATTGGGCCCATGCGGTTCAAACCTTAGTTTTACCAGAAACTAGACTGTCTTTCACGGCCCCACAATATTCCTCTCTGCATTTAATTCCTCCCTGTATTTAATCTCAGGTCAGACCCTGAGAAACAGGGGCTGTATGCATCCATTTTCTGCCATGAACAGTTAATAAACAGTTTAGAACCATGGAGTGTCTTTTTCATCTGTCACCCCCATGGGGAATGTGGAAAAGGTCTTAGCCTACAGAGCTGAAGTTAATTTCCCATAGGAGGCCTCTCTGTGCTTCCAGCCTGCCTCCACCAAACTAAGGACAATCACATTTGAGATAAACCAGAGATTCCCTTCCCCTAGCCCCAGGCTAGATGTCAGTCTACAGCTGGAGGGCCCAACTCCATTGTTGGTTCTTCCTCCACTCCCAAGGCTCCTGGGTGACCAAGAGTCAGAGAAACCTATTGCCCAGTCCTCATAGCAGGATTCAGGACCCCCAAACAAACTTGGGCTCCTCTCCTCCAACTCATACTGCATTTTCCCACCCCCAACCCCTGGAATGATGCTGGCGAAGGTGCTTTACTACCGCCCAACACCCACCTGGTGGTGGTGTGCGGAATTGCCTCCCCTGAGACCCTGCCCTGTGGTCTGGTGAACTGAGACCCACATTCAAATTGTGAGGATGAAGCTTGAGTTGAATTTTGAGATCACAAGGTGTTGAGATACCTAAGGAATTGAGAAATCTGCCATGGAGATATGCATACGGGGAGAAGAAGTACCCAAACAGAGATATGTATGAGAAGTTACTGGAATAGGGCCATCTAAGCCCTTAGAAACTCAAAACCAATGTGTCTGAGACAAAGCTACAAGAGTTGGTGTTTGCCATGCTTTCTTTCTTGCCTTGGTCAAAGTTTTCTCAATATATGCACATTCCGGTTTACTGGAATGGGAAGATGTATTCTGTGCCATTGTATGTTGGAAAGATATAACTTGCTTTCTGATTTTACAAGATGTAGTGATGAAGAGATTATCTTGAAGGTCAGAAGAGACTATGAACATTTGAACAGTGTAGGAGCTCCTAGAGACTATTAGGATCACTGAAGTTAGACTAAATGTATTTTCATCACAGGATGAATATGTACCTATAGTAACCAGGGTCAGATGCAGTTGATTGAAACAAAAAGCTCCCAGACAGGATGATGTCTTTGAAAGACAAAAAAATGTCTGTCTTGCTGGGCAGTGGTGGCGCACGCCTTTAATCCCAGCACTTGGGAGGCAGAGGCAGGTGGATTTCTGAGTTCGAGGCCAGCCTGGTCTACAGATTGAGTTCCAGGACAACCAGGGCCACACAGAGAAACTGTCTCGAAAAAACAAAACAAAACAAAACAAAAAGATGTCTTTCTTTTGTGGCTTTCATTTTGGAGCTTATGGAAGTTCTTGTAGGAGGAACCTTTCCAGATTCCTCATTGGGGGATAGGATTCTTGTATCTATAGACTTAAGAAATTGCATTTTTTTTCTTTCATTTTGATTTTTTATTTCTCTAATACTTTATATGTTCATTATCATTTCCTGAATACTAGCTGCACTCCAGGTCCCCCCTCATAGAGTCCATTCCCCCACCTTTCTGCTTCTCCTCTGTCAGGGTAGGAGCCCCTTGCACATGCTCCTAGACTTGTGTTTCAAGTCTCTACAGAGTTAGGCACATTTTATCCCACTGATGCCAGACCTGACAGCCATGACAAAGGAACAGATTCCACAGACAGGTGACATCTTTAGGGACAGCCCCCGCTTGAGTTGTTGGAAGACTCATGTGAGGACTGAGCTGTACGTCTGCTACATATGTGTCATGGCTTTAGTCCAGCCTGGGTTTCCTCCTTGGTTCATAGATCAGTCTCTAAGAGCCCCCAATGTACAGGATTCTTGATTCTGTTGGTCTTTCTGTAGAGTTCCTATCCTCTTCAGGGCCTCCAGCCCCTACTCCAACCCTTCCACAACAGTCCCCCAGGTCCATCCAATGTTTCTTTGTGGACCTCTGCATCTGTTTCAGTCAGTTACTCACTGGAGCCTCTCATAGGACACTTGAACTAGGGTCCTGTTAGCAAGTACAACAGAGTAGACTTAAAAATGTCAGGAATTGGTGCTTGACCATAGGATGAGTCTCGAGTTGCTTTAGCTATTCATGGGCTATTCCCTCATTTTCTAATCCATCTTTGTCCCCGAATTTCTTTTAGACAGGACAAATTTTGTTCTTTATGTTTTCTGTGTGGTAGTTGAAACAGATCATTCAGCTTTCTTCTCATGTTGTCATAATTCAAACTTTGGACTCTGTTTCTAAATCCATAATATACAGTACATTTGCTCTTCAATGTTAAGCAGTTTTTCTAGACTTGTGGTTTTATATTTTTAATTTTATTGTTTTTGTTTTTGAATACAAAGTTTTCCTGTGAAGTCCTGGCTTTCCTGAAAGTAGGTATGTAGACCAGACAGGCCACATCAGTCTTGCTCCAGAGAGCTAGGATTAGATGTGGGAAAACATGCCTGGATTATTTTGTGTTTATATTATTAGCTGATGTGCTTGGAATGTAGATTTTTTTGTACATGCAAGCATATGCTGTTGTGCAGATCTTCATCCACATCTTGAGTTTTGATATTCGGGCCAGGAATGTGCAGACCACATTCTGCTTCTCAGGATAGCATGTGTTCATGACACTAATACTACCTGAGCCTTCCAAATCCCTGGATTGCAGGTGTGTGACATTCTTACTACCTGTTTTGTTTCTTTTGAAACTTTTAAAAAAGAAATATGACTATTTTGCATGAATGTTTGCATATGACTGTTTGCATGAATATGTATCATGTGTGCCTTATCTTCACCATTATTAGGAGATGTTCTTAGAACTCCTGAACTTGAAGTAATAGGCAGTTATGCCTCCCATGTAAATACTGATAATTGACCCCAATTATTTGGAAGACCAGCAAGAGTTTTCCACTGCTGAGCTATTTCTCCTGCCTTATATTGCTTACTTATGATCAACATTTATACTACTAGTATTTTCATCTGTCTTATTGTAACAGTTTATATATGTATGTTCTCTTTCAGTAACTCTTTTTATTTTTTAAATTTTATTATGTTATTTAATCACATTTCAAAAGTTATCCTCCTTCCCAGTTTCCCCTCCATGAATCCCTTATTCCCTATCCCCATCCCTGCTTCTATGAGGGTGCTCCCCCACCTGTCTACCCACTCCCAGATCAGCACCCCACCATTTCCTTACAATGGGTTATTAAGCCTCCACAGCGACTCCCCTCCCATTGATGTCACATAAGGCAATACTCTGCTACATGTCCAGCTAGAGCCATGGGTTCCCCCCCCATACATGTGTGCTCTTTGGTTGATAGTTTAGTCCCTGGGAGCTTTGGGAGGTGTGCTTGGTTGATATTGCTGTTCTTCCTATGGGGTTGCAAAAACCTTCAGCTCCTTCAGTTCTTGCCCTAACTTCTCCAATGGAGTCCTTACGCTCAGACTTATGTTTCCCTGAATGCATTTTCATTTGTATTGGTCTGGCTCTGGCAGAGCCTCTCAGGGCACAGCTATACCAGAATCATGTCAGCAAGGTACAATCCCTTCCTTTAATCTTCTTTAAAGGAAAGTTGTCTAAAAGCACAGTATGACATTTTCCAGAAAGAGCCAGAGCCATGACTACTGAGTACCTTCTACCATCTGACTTTCTTTCCCATTTAAATGACTGGACACAAATCATAATTATAGCCATCTTGTTGTGATAAATATTAGTAAGAGGTTTCTTACCCCACTTAGATCATATAGCTCCCAAACAAAAGACACAAAAGACTTTATATACATAATAAGCATTAAGGGACCAGAGTTCAGTAGATATCGACCTTCTATTCTATTTTCTCTACTTCTCTGTCAATAACCCTATGATATCACTTGTCATGTTCTACCTCCACCACTCCTAGTCCCATACTGACCCACATGACCATGTACCCACAATCCACCTATCCCATAGCACCATCTTCCTTCTTCCTCTTCTCTTTCTGTCATGGTATCTTTCCACACACCAAGCTTGGGTATTAAAGGTCTGTCTACCTCTCTTCTGCCAAGATCCAGGCTGTAGGCATTTAATTAATCACTCACACAAGACAGGAAAGAGAGTACAAATGATGTCGTTGTAATATCAAAACTTATAGTAAAAAGGTAAATCGGGCTTTATGGCCATGTGCTCTCAAGACTAGTTCTTGTATTAGAGCACACTAAATATTACTTATACTAGTTCTCTCAGGCTGAACATCATAACCAAGAAAATAATAGTCCTCTTAAACAGGGCCCAAGAAGAAAGCTCATAATACAAAATGCATACATAAGAAAAGTGGAGAGATCTCATACCAGCAACTAAACAGCACACCTGTAAGTCTAGAAACAGAAACCAGTTAAACAATCACTGCAAAAAAAGTAGACATCAAGATATTATCAAATTGCTGGGCAGTGGTGGCGCACGCCTTTAATCCCAGCACTTGGGAGGCAGAGGCAGGTGGATTTCTGAGTTCGAGGCCAGCCTGGTCTACAGAATGAGTTCCAGGACAGCCAGGGCTACACAGAGAAACCCTGTCTTGAAAAAACAAAAACAAAAACAAACAAACAAAAAAGATATTATCAAACTGATGGCTAAAATCAATAAAATAGAAAGAGAATCCAAAGAATAAATGAAACATAGAGTTAGTTATTTGACCACATCAACAATACAGACAAACCCTTATTACAACTAAATAAATGATATAAGAATATCCAAATAAATTAAGTCTAAAATGAAAATAGGGACATAAAAACCAGAAAAGAAGAAATCCAGAAAATGATACAGACAAAAAAAAAGCCTGTATGCCATCGAATTGGAAATTCTAAAAGAAATGGATAATTTCCTCAATAGGCTCCACTTACAAAAGTTAAAGCAAGCTGGGCAGTGGTGGCACACGCCTTTAATCCCAGCACTTGGGAGGCAGAGACAGGCAGATTTCTGAGTTCGAGGGCAGCCTGGTCTACAGAGTGTGTTCCAGGAAAGCCGAGGCCACACAGAGAAACTCTGTCTCGAGAAACCAAAAAAAAAAAAAAATTAAAGCAAAATAAGATAAACAATTTAAATAGACCTGAACACCTAGAAAAAGATAAGTCACTACAGATCTCCAGCAAAAAGAGCCCAGGACAAGTATTTTGAGGGTAGAATCCTACCAGATTTTCAAAGAAGAGGTAATGAGAATACTCTTCAAAGTATTCAACAATATAGAGACAGAAGAACTCAGTTTATTGGCAAACAGATGATTACTCTAATACCCAATCAATATAAAGACTGCAAAAGAAAAAGAAGGAGGAGGAGGAGGAGAAAAAGAAGAAGAAGGAGGAGGAGAAGGAGGAGGAGGAGGAGGAGGAGGAGGAGGAGGAAGAAAGAGAAGGAGGAGGAGGAGGAGGAGGGGTAAGAGGAGGAGGAGGAGGAGAAGGAGAAGGAGAAGGAGAAGGAGAAGGAGAAGGAGAAGGAGAAGGAGAAGAAGAAGAAGAAGAAGAAGAAGAAGAAGAAGAAGAAGAAGAAGAAGAAGAAGAAGAAGAAGAAGAAGAAGAAGAAGAAGAATAATAATAATTCTGGGCCCATTTCTCTTAAAACCACAGATGCAAAAGTACTGAATGAAAACAAATAAAGTAAAATAAAATAGAAAACACATCAAAAGATCATTCACCATGATCAGACAGGCAAGTTTCCAGAGATGGAGACATGGGTCAATATATGAATGTTAGTCAATGTAATCAACAATGTGAATAAAATGTAAGAAAAAAAAACAAATGATCATCTCATTAGATTATAAAAAATTCTATGACAATATCCAAGACCACTTTATGATAAAATTATTGGAGTGATGACTGATACAAGGGATATACCTAAACATGATAACAATTTACAGCAAGTCTATAGCCAAAATTAAATTGAATGGAGAGAAACTCAAATTAGTTCCAGTAAATCAGGAACAAGACAAGGTTGTCCATTTTCTCCATATCTACTCAATATAGTACCTGAAAGTTTATCTGGAACAATAAAGCAACTGAGAGAAATCAAGGGAATATAAATTTGAAAGGAAGAAGTCAAATTGTCTTTATTTGCAGATGATATGATAGTAT
>JAPYYD010000234.1:0-10043 GCA_028551405.1 Uromys caudimaculatus | reverse complement strand
TGGCAAGAACACCAAGTGTTTGAAAAAAGAAATCAAAGAAGATATCAAAAGACAAAAAGATATGGGGAGAGTAGGCAGCCTTGTCTTGTCCCTGATTTCAAGGATCTCTTCATTTAATTTGATTTTGGCTGTTAATTTGCTGTACTTTTGCTTTTATTATGTTTAGGTATGGGTCTTGAATTGCTGATCTCTCCAAGACTTTTAACATGAAGGGTGTTGTATTTTGTCAAAGGCTTTTTCAGCATCTAATGAGATAATCACGTGAGCTTTTTCTTTGATATTGACCCTTGACTTCATTAGGTTGAAATGTTTTTAATGACTTCTTCTATGTCTTTAGGAGATATGGGCCTGTTCCGATAGTTTACCTGCTCTTGATTTAATGCTGGTACATGGTATCTGTCGAGAAAATTATCCATTTCATCTAGATTTTCCAGTTTTGTTGAGTAAAGGCTTTTGTTCTAGGATCTGATGATTTTTTGAATTTCCTCATTTTTCTGTTATGTCTCCCTTTTCATTTCTGATTTTGTTAATTTGGACATTGTCTCTGTGCCCTTTAGTTAGATTTGCTAGGGCTTCATCTATTTTTGTTGATTTTTCTCAAAAAAACAAAAAAAACAAAAACAAAAAAAACCAGGTTTTTGTTTTGGTGATTCTTTGTATCATTCTCTGTTTCTATTTGATATATTTTTGTCCCTGAGTTTGACTATTTCTTGCCATCTACTCTTAATAGGTGCATTTGCTTCTTTTGTTTCTAAGGTTTCAGGTGTGCTGTTAATTTGCTACTGTAGGATCTCTATTTCTTTACTATGACACCAAAATCTATGAATTTTTCTCTTATCACGGCTTTCCCTTTGTCCCACAAGTTTGGGTATGTAGTGTCATCATTTTAATTGAATTTCAGAAGTTTTAAATTTATTTCTTTGTTTCTTCTTTTACCAAGTTATCATTGACTAGAGAGTTGTTCAGTTTCCGAGGGTATGTGATGGCTTTTGTTGTTGTTGTTGTTGTTGTTGTTGTTGTTGTTGTTGTTGATATTGAAATCTAGCCATAGTCTATGATCATCTGATAGGATGCATGGGATTATTTCAATCTTGTATCTGTTGAGGCTTGTTTTGTGACTGATTATATGGTCAATTTTGTAGAAGGTACCATGAAGTGCTGAGAAGGTATATTCTTTTCTTTTAGGGTGAAATGTTCTGTAGATATCTGTTAAATGTGTTTGTTTCATAGCTTCTATTAATTTCACTGTGTCTCTGTTTAGTTTCTGTTTCCATGATCTGTTTATTGGTAAGAGTGGAGTGTTGAAGTCTCCCACTCTCATTACACTTGATTTTAGCCAAAAGGCCGAGAAGCAATTCCCACTATTATTGTTTGTGGTTCAGTGTGTGCTCTGAGCTTTAGTAAAGTTTCTTTTGTGAATGAGGGTGCCCTTACATTTGGGGAATAGATGTTCAGAACTAAGAATTTCTCTTGGTGGACTTTTCCTTTGATAAATATAAAGTGTTCTTTCCCAACTTGCTTGATAACTTTTGGCTGAAAGTATATTTTACTCGATATTAGAATGGCAACTCCTGCTTGTTTCTTGGAACCATTTGCTTGGAAGAATTTTTCCAGCCTTTCAGTCTGAAGTAGTGTCTGTCTTTGTCATTGAGGTGTGTTTCTTGTATGCAGCAACATGCTGGTTCCTGCATTAGTATCCAGTCTGTTAGCTGATATATTTTTTACTGAGGAACTTAGTCCATTGATATTGAGAGATATTGAGAGTTGATTGTTGGTTCCTCGTATGTTTGTTGCTGTAAGTGGCATTATGTGTATGTAATGATCTCCTTTGGTTTTGTTTGGTGAGATGAATAATTTCTTGTTTTTTCATTGGTGTAGGTACCCTCCTTATGTTGGAGTTTTCCTTCTAGAATCCTCTGTAGGGCTAAATTGGTAGATAGATATTGTTTAAATTTGGTTTTGTCATGGATTACTTTGGTTTCTCCATCTATGACAACTGAGAGTTTTGTAGAGTATTGTAGCCTGAGCTGGTATCTGTGTTTTCTTAGTGTTTACATGACCTCTGTCCAGGCTTTTCTGGATTTTAGTGTGTCTGTTGAGAAGTGTGATGTAATTCCTATAGGTCTGGCCATTTTCCCTTATAGCTTTTAATATTCTATTTTGTTCTGTGCATTTAGTGTTTTGATTACTATGTGGCAAGAGGATTTTCTTTTTTGATCAAATCTATTTGAGGATCTTTAGGCTTCTTGTATATTCATGGAGATCACTTTTTTTTTAGTTTGGGAAGTTTTCTTCTATGATTTTATTGAAGATGTTTTCTGGTACTTTGATCTGGGGGTTTAGGGTTGGGACATGCTATTTGAGACAGAAGTGAGGAGGAATAGGATGGGGAATTCTGGGACAGTGTACCAGGAGAGGGGTAACAACTGGAATATAAAAAGAATTAATAAAAACTAACTAAATATATAAATAAGACTGAAAGATCTCCCATGTTCAAGAATACACAGAATTAGCTGGGTAGTGGTGGCACACGCCTTTAATCCCAGCACTTGGGAGGCAGAGGCAGGTGGATTTCTGAGTTCGAGGCCAGCCTGGTCTACAGAGTGAGTTCCACGACAGCCAGGGCTACACAGAGGAAACCCTGTCTTGAAAAACAACAGCAACAAAAAAATAAATACTCAGAATTAACATAATAAAATGACAATATACTAAAAGCAATGATGAGATTTAATGCAAGCCCCCTTAAAATTCTAGCACAATTTTTTTTACAGACATTGAAAGAACAATACTCAATTTCATAGGGGAAAAAACCAGGATATCTAAAACAATTCTGGACAATAAAAAAATTTCTGGAAATAGGACAATCTTTTATTTTAAGCTGTCTTATATACGTGAATAGATCTTCAAAAAATTGTGCAAGTCACACTGGATGTCTATATGTAAGAAGGATGCAAACTGATCCATGTGTATGATCCTGAGCTAATCTTGTCTATGTAGTTCAAAGACCTCCACACAAAACCAGATATATTGAACCTGATAGAATTAAAAGTGGAGAACAACCTTCAACTCACTGGCACAGGGGACCACTTTCTGAACAGAACACCAAGAGTACAGGCACTAAGAACACAAATAACCTAGTCCTTCTATTATGGTCTGAAGCCATGCTTCACATTTAAATCCTTGTCCTTTGACCAAAATGGAAAGTTGTCTATATGATTCAATATGGAAATGAGTGCCAATACAGCCATTTACTTTAAGAATTTAGTTTGGTTAAGGGGACAGCAAGGTCACTGACCTAGGGAGCAAAATTCTGGGACCAAGGCTACCTGATCCAGCCAAACATAGGGCAGTTTGTCTCAGGTTTATTTTTCTAAACATCTGAAGGTATAGCTGTTCTAGAATTAACATCCCTTCCCAAGTAGAAATCACTCCACACACTTAAGCAGCTAATAAAAAATCAGTTTAATGATAGTATGCATTCACCTCTGGCTAACAGTCAAAGAAGATGTAGCCTAGAAGAGAATTTGCTTTCTACATATGCTGTCACCATTAAATCTCTTTTAGGTTCAAGCCCTATGATATACTTTAGACAATTTGAATAGTGACAGGAGATTACAAGTCTACACACTAAGGCAGATGGAGATTTACAGAGGAAATCTATCTTCTAGATCATAATGTATGATCAAAAAGGTAGGTGGAAAACATGTACTAATGACACAGTTCTCACACAGAACCCAATAACAGGAAACATCAAGGAAAAGTGATCTAACACAACTGTGGTTGCAGATCTCAGATGAACAGATATGCTGTGATATTCTATCCTTAGAATAAGGCTGCTTTTGCCTCTGAGCAGGCTGGCTCCAAGGATATCCACAGTTGTGCTTAAATCTGGACCAAAAGGAGTACATTTTAACTATCCCTGACTGCTCTCTGTTTCATGACTAAGTCAAGACTATAGAAAATTCCTTTTAACCTTCATTTTTATTTTATGGGCATGGATGTGTTGCCTGCATATGTCTGTGTACAGTACCTGCAAGGCTAGAAGGAGCATTGGCTCCACTGGGACTGGAGTTAAAGGACATGATTAGCTACCAAGTGGTTTCTGGGAATGAAACTATTCTTCTAACAAATTTCAGTGCTCTTGACTTGCATGCTGCCACTCTAGCTATGTTTTTATTGAAAATTGTTTGACATTTTGATTAAAGTATATTACATTATTCCTTGTCCTCTCTCCATGCCTTCCCTAATTCTTCCCTTCCAAGACATTCCTTTTAAGTATGTTTGAAAAAGTATGTACAAATACATGGATAAAACGTGCTGAGTGCATTTCTGTTGGTTGTGTGGATATTGTTCAGGGATGAACACTTTGTATTGAATAAGCAATTAGAAAACTCATCTCTGCCTCAGACTAATTCTATGACTTGCAGGACACTTGTTATGTTTCCACTTTCATGTTGACCATATCCCTCTTGAACCATATACCAAATTAAACGCTTTCATAATTTGCCTTAGAAATTTTATTTTATTATAACAGAAAAGGCACTAATACACAACCATAATGTTCTACACGTGCAAGAGTTGTTTCATGTAACTGAAGAGACTTTTGAAATCTAAAAGGGTTCCTTTACTGTTCACTTCATATGGCTTTTCAAAAATTAAACTAATAAAATTTATTTTAAAATATACAACTCAGTATTGACATTTTTAAGTCATCAAAATAAATTATATTTAGTAAAGGTCTCTTAAATATACATGATACCTTGTGAAGCTAAAAGTAATATGCACTCAACCAGTTTTTAAAATCTATTTGGAACATTAAGCAAGATAGAAGTAGGAAAAAAAATCTCTTATGGAGTCCTCTATGAAAGGAAATTGTAACAAGTTAGATAGAAATCATTCCACCTTCAAGGGAGAATATGCAGCATAACTGTGGCTTGATAGAATGAATTGGGTAGTGTTCCTTCTGTTTCTATATTGTGGAATAGATTGAAGAGTATTGGTATTAGGTCTTCTTTGATGGTCTGATAGAATTCTGCACTAAACTCATCTGGTCTTATTTTTTGGTTGGGAGACTTTTAATGACTACTTCTACTTCTTTAGGGGTTATTTGTCTGTTTATTGGATGGTTTATCTGATCCTGTTTTAACTTTGGTATTTGACATCTATCTAGAAAATTGTCCATTTCAACCATATTTTCCAGTTTTGTTGAATACAGGCTTTTGTTGTAGGATCTGATGATCTTTTTATTTCATCTGCTCCTGTTGTTATATCTCCTTTTACATTTCTGATTTTGTTAATTAGGATACTGTCTCTGTGCGCTCTGATTAGTCTGGCTAAAGGTTTATCTATCTTGTTGATTTTCTCAAAGAACCAACTCCTGGTTTTGTTGATTCTTGGTATAGTTCTTTTTGTTTCTACTTGGTTGATTTCAGCCCTGAGTTTGGTTATTTCTTGTGGTGTACTCTTCTTGGGTGTATTTGCTTCTTTTTGTTCTAGAGGTTTCAGGTGTGCTGTTAAGCTGCTAGTGTATGCTCTCTCCAGTTTCCTTTCGGAAGCAATATAGTTATGAATTTTCCTCTTAGCACTGCTTTCATTGTGTCTCATCAGTTTGAGTATGTTGTACCTTCATTTTCACTAAATTCTAAAAAGTCTTTAATTTCTTTCTTTACTTATTTCTTGACCAAGTTATCATTGAGTAAGGGGTTGTACAGCTTGCATGTCTATGTGGGCTTTCCATTGTTTTTGTTGTTATTGAAGACCAGCCTTAGACTGTGGTGATCTGATAGGATGCATGGGAATATTTAAAACTTTTTGTATCTGTTGAGGCTTATTTTCTGACCGATTATATGGTCAGTTTTGGAGAAGGTACTATGAGGTGCTGAGAAAAAGGTATATTTTACGGTGAAATGTTCTATAGATATCTGTTGAATCCATTTGATCCATAACTTCTGTTAGTTTCAATGTATCTCTGTTTAGCTTGTGTTTCTATGATCTGTCCATTGATGAGAATGGGATGTTGAAGTCTCCCACTATTATTGTGTGAGGTGCAATGTGTGCTTTCAGATTTAGTAAAGTTTCTTTTGTGAATGTGGGTGCCTGTCTTAGTCAGGGTTTCTATTCTTTCACAAACATCGTGACCATGAATCAAGTTGGGGAGGAAAGGGTTTATTGAGCTTACTCTTCCACGTTGCTCGTCATCACTAAAGGAAGTCAGGACTGGAACTCAAGCAGATCAGGAAGCAGGAACTGATGCAGAGGCCATGGAGGGATGCTTCTTACTGGCTTGCTTGGTTCTCCTGGCTTGCTCAGCCTGCTTTCTTATAGAACTTAAGACTACCAGCCCACAGATGGTACCACTCACAAGGGGCCCTCCCCCCTTGATCACTAATTGAGAAAATGTCTTACTGCTGTATCTCATGGAGGCATTTTCTCAACTGAAACTCCTTTCTCTGTGATAACTCCAGCTTGTGTCAAGTTGACACACAAAACTAGCCAGTACAATTGATCCCTTGTCAACTTGACACACAAACACACCACCAATAAGCCTTGACCCTTACTTCCTTATTCATCCCCAAGATCTAAAATACTTTAAAAGTCTCACAGTCTTTGCAAATTCTTACATATTAACATTTCAGTCCCTTTTAAACATCCAATCTCTTAAAATTCAAAGTGTCTTAACTGTGGGCTCCACTAGAATACCTTCTTTCTTCAAGAGGGAAAACTATCAGGGCACAGTCACAATCAAAAGCAAAATCAAACTCCAACCATCGGGGATCCACTCACTATCTTCTGGATTCCTCCAAGGTCTTGAGTCACATCTCCAGCTCTGCACTGTGTAGCACACCCCCTGTATTCTAGGCTCCAGATGCCTGTACTCCACTGCTGCTGCTGTTCTTGGTGGTCATCTCATGGTACTGATATTTCCAAAACAGTGCCATCTTCCACTGCAACCAGGTTTTTCCAACAGCCTCTCAGAGGCAGTCTTCATGGTGCCAAGCCTCACCTCCTTTGCATGACCCCTTCAATCCTGGGCTTTCAGTTGCAACTGGGGCTGCACTTTTACCAATGGCCTTATGTGGCCTATCACAGTGCCCAGGCCTCAGCTGCTCTTCTTGATTTCTTCATGCCTTCAAAACCAGTACCACCTGGGTGACTCTTACACATTACCAAGTGCAGCCACAGCACAAGGGACAAGCCTGGCTATGTCTGGAACAAAGTCTTTGTGCTCTCAGAAAACATTTCTCAGAAGATTTCAGCCCAATGATGCTGGTCTCTTCTTAATCACGGCTAATATCTTAGCTCCAGGTAATCAGCATCAACAGTCCCAGCAATACAATGGTTTTGCTTTAGTAGTTCTGGTGTCTTGTTAATCACAGCTGATTTCTTCAGGACCCAGCTAATCAAAACCACAGAATATTAAATCAAAATAGCAATGGCCCTGAAGAGTTCTTAATCTTAATCTTCCCTCTGAAATTTCACAAGCCAGGCCTCCATCTTCTGCACTGTTCTCAACATTATCTTCCAAGCTCCTACACAACATCCCACAAAGCTCTTAACACCAAAAGGATCTTCTAGCCCAGGGTTCCAAAGTCCTTCCACAGTCCTTCCCAAAACATTTTCAGATTGTCACAGGAATACCCCACTATGCTGGTACCAGTTTGTCTTAGTCAGGGTTTCTATTCCTGCACAAATATCATGACCATGAATCAAGTTGGGGAGGAAAGGGTTTATTGAGCTTATACTTCCATGCTGCTGTTCATCATGAAAGGAAGTCAGGACTGGAACTCAAGCAGGTCAATGAGCAGGAACTGCTGCAGAGGCCATGGAGGAATGCTGCTTACTGACTTGCTTGCTTCTCCTGGCTTGCTCAGCCTGCTTTCTTATAGAACCCAAGACTACCAGCCCTGGGATAGTACCACTCACAAGGAGCCCTCCCCCCTTGATCACTAATTAAGAAAATGCCTTACTGCTGGATCTCATGGAGGCATTTTCTCAACTGAAGCTCCTTTCTCTGTGATAACTTCAGCTTGTTTCAAGTTGACACACAAAACTAGACAGTACACAGTTTTATCTGAAGGCCCAGCTATAACACTTCTAGGCATATACCCAAAAATGCTCCACCATACTACAAGGACATATGCTTCACTATGTTCCTAGCAGCCTCATTTGTAATAGTCGGAAAATGTGGTTCATTTAGACAATGGAATAGTATTCAGCTATTAAAAATGGGTCACTGTGAACTTTGAAAGCAAATGGATAGAACTAGAAAATATCTTCCTGAGTGAGGTAACCCAGACACAAAATCCCATGTTATGTATTCACTGATAACTGGATATTATCCAAAAAGTATAGAATACAACCCAAAGACCATAAGAAATTTAACACGAAGAACTGTCCATGTGAGGATGCTTCAATACAAAAGAATCACGGAGGAAGGGGGGAGCAGAGGGAGGAAGGAGCCTGATTGGGAGAGAGGAGGGGAGGGGAAAAAGGAATATGATGAGTTATGAGGAGAGATGGGTGAGAAGCCCAGAGGTGTCAGGAAAATGAATGTAAATATGCAGCTACTAGGGATGCAGGGCAAGGGTAACAATAGAAAATCCTAGAGACTTGGTATGTGAGATGCTTCCAGGATTCAAGGGGATGCCTTATCTGAAAGGACAGAGAGTAGAGAGTTGGAACTTGAAGAGCCTACCTCCAGTAGATAGACAGTGCTCCCAGTGGAGAAATGGAATCACATCAACCTACCTCAAAAATTTGAAACAGAATTGTTCCATTCTAAAAGAAATACAAGGACAAAAATGGAGTAGAGATTGAAGGATAGGCCATCCAGTGACCAGCCCAACTTGGGATCCATCCCATGTATGGGCACCAAACCCTGATACCTTTACTGATGCCATGCTGTGCGTGCAGTTATGAGCCTAGCATGGCAGTCTTTTGAGAGGCTCAAACAACAGCTGACTCAGACAAATGCAGATAATTACAACCATCCATTGGAATGAAATCAGGAACCCCTATGAAACAGTTAGAGGAAGGAAATGAAGCAGATGGCAACCCTGTAGGAAGAAAAAAGTTATCAAGTAACCTGGAGCTTTGAGAGCTCCCACAGACTAAGGCAACAACCAAAGAGCATACATGAGCTAGTCTGAGTCCCCAGCTCATATGAAACAGAGGACTTCCTTGTCTGTACTCAGTGGGAGAGGATGTGAATAATCCTGTAGAGACTGATGTTCCACAAAAGGGGATCTGGAGGAGGATGTGAGGTAGGAGTAGGTGAGTGAGTAGGTAAGGGGGTGGGGTTGTGGAAGATCACCTCAGAGGCAAAGGGGAGAGGATGGAGTGAATAAATCTTGAGGGGCAAAGGGAAGGGGGTAACATTTGGAGTATAAAAGAAAATTTTAATTTCAGAAAAATGGTAAAAAAAAAAAAAGTGCAAAATAAAAACGCCATGAAATACAGCTTGCATTGATGAGTCCTCTACCCCCTTGCATTTGAATTTTCCATGTCCTGAGCCATACGTATATGGAATACAAAAAAAGAAAAGGAATGTCAGTATTCTAAAAATATTGGAAGATTAGATCACTCTCTGGCAAGGAGTAAATATGTGGTTGGGCTGATCATTACTGTTGTTGCTGCTTTCATAAAGCTTATGGCCAGTGCTACTACTTCTGTAGTAGAAAATGTAACCAATACACTGAGCACACAAGAGAATTTGGACCAATGGCTAGAACAAAGAATTGACACAATATATAACTTAATACATATCAAGATGAGATGAGATACTAGGAATGATAGTCAGGGCCATTAGGAATGTCACTCTCAGTATCTATGGATTTGTATAACCCCAAAACTATGTAATGAGTGTCAGTATAATTGGACCAAAGTAAAAAGGCACCTTCAAGGTACATGGTATAAAACTAATACTTCTTTGGATTTATTAGTTCTGCATAAGGAGGTTGTAAGTTGAAGAATTGCAGAAACTTTGTCTTTTGATGCAGATAGCATTGCAAATGATATGCTGAAAAAGTTGCAGGATGGTTTTC
>JAPYYD010000233.1:0-37250 GCA_028551405.1 Uromys caudimaculatus | reverse complement strand
TCCAACATGTAATAAAGACACATGCTCCACTATGTTCATAGCCACCATATTTATAATAGCCAGAAGCTGGAAACAACCCAGATGTCCCTCATCAGAGGAATGGATACAGAAAATGTGGTACATCTACACAATGGAGTACTACTCAGCTGTTAAACACAATGACTTAATGAAATTTGCAGGCAAATGGATGGAACTTGAAAATATCATCCTGAGCGAGGTAACTCAGTCACAAAAGAAGGAACATGGTATGTACTCACTGATAAGCGGATATTAGCCCAAAAGTTCAGATTACCCAAGTTTCACTTAACAATAACCACTGGACTGAGAGTGAGGTCGCAGATGGAGGAGTTGGAGGAAGGTCTGAAGGAGCTGAGGGAATTTGCAGCCCCATGGAGGGAGCAAGAGCGTCCCTGGGCCTGACACCCCCCCCTCCCCGGTCATCCTGGAGTTCAGACCACTAACCAAAGAATACACATCTATCGACCCATGGTTCGCACCACATATGTGGCAGAGGATGACCTCGATGGCCATCAGGGAGAGAGGAGAGGCCCTTGGACCTGAGGATGTTAGAGGCCCCAGTAAAGGGGAATGTCAATGTGGGAAAATGGGGATGGGTGGGCGCCTGGGTGGGAGGTGGAATTCCCTCCTAGAGGCGGGGATGGGGAGGGGATAGGTGGTTTCCAAAGAAGAGACCCATAAAAGGGGAAATATTGGAAATGTAAATAAAGTATAAAAAAAAAAAAGAAAAAAAAAAGAAGCTTTCTGGCTCTATCAGCTCAGTGGATAAATCAAAATGTAATATTATATAAGGGGCTATATCTATGTGTTTTTTGCTGTTATTTCGTAGAAGAAAAGTATAAATATATTTAACAAAAGTCCCCCTTTTTTAGGATTTCCCTTCTTTCATCGGTCATAGCCATTCACTAAAGTTTATCATTTTTATACTTCTCGAATATTGGTAACATCATTGGATATCATTTCGTGTAGCATCCAGATAGATGTTTGAATCTGTGCCCAAAAAGAAGTAAGAAATACCAAAACTGACTGAATATAAAATTAACTCAAAAAAACAGGCTGGGAAAAAAGTAGGGAAGTATTACCTGTCCCAACAGTCACAAATAATATAAAATGTCTTGGTGTGACTCTACCCAAACAAGTGAAAGACCTGTATGACAAGAACTTCAAGTCTCTGAAAAAAGAAATTGAAGAAGATAGCATAAGATCGCCCATGCTCCTGGAAGGTGAGATTAGCATAATAAAATGACCACATACCCTATATCTAATAGAATAGAAAGTAAGGAATAGCCTTGAACTCACTGGTACACGAGACAATTCCCTGAAAAGGACACCAACAGCTTAGGCACTAGATCAACAATTGATAAATGGGGCTTCATGAAACTGAAAAGCTCTATAAGGCAAAGGACACCATCAATAAGACAAACTGACAGTCAACAGAAAGGGAAAAGATTTTCACCAACCCTACATCCAACAGAGGGATGGATAATATGCAAAATATATCAAGAACTCAAGAAGTTAGACACTAACAACCCAAACACCATAATTTAAAAAATGAGGTACAGAGCTAAACATTAGAATTCTCAACAGAGGAATCTGTATTTGCCGAGAAGCACTTAAAGAAATGTTAAATATCTTTAGTCTTCAGGGAATTGCACATCAAACAACTATGACATTGTATTTACCCCATTTCATAATGGCTCAGATAAAATCTCAAGGGACAACACATGCTGTCAAAGAGGTGGACCAAGGATAACACTCTTCCATTGCTAGTGGGAGTGCACACTTGTACATCCACTTTGGAAATCAATCTTGGTGGTTTTACAGAAAACTGGGAATAGTTCTGCCTTAAGATCCATCTTTTGTGCATTATCCAAAAAGTGTTCCACCATACCACAAGAACACTTGCTCAGCTATTTTCATAGCAGCTTTATGGATAAAGAAAATGTGTTATATCTACACAATGGAATACTATAAAAATCAAGCTATAAAAATCAAGGACAACATGAAATTTAACAGGCAAATTGATGCAAATAGAAAATATCCTGAGTGAAGTAACCCAGACCCAAGTAAGACAGGCATGGTATTTATTCACTTATAAGTGGATATTAGCCATAAAGTACAGGATAACCATGTTATAATCCACAGACTCAAAGAAGCTAAGTAACAAGAAGGGCCCAAGGGAGGATGCTTGAATCTGACTCAGAAGGAGAAATAAAATAGACATCAGAAGTTGATGGAGAGAGGAAACTTAGTGGAAGAGTGGGTGGGGAGGGGAAGAGGGGCAAGGATCAGGTATGGTGAAAGCAGGAGTGGGGGGTAAGAGGACTGGGAGAGAGAAGGGAAATTTGTGGTGGTGGGCATCTTTGGGACAATCTGGAGACATGAGGTGGGAGAGGCTTCTGGGAGGATATGGGGCGTCTCCTAAGACTCCTACCAGCAGGGGATATGGAGCCTGAAGTGGCCACTCTTGTACCCATCTTGGGCTTCCAGTGCAGGGAGGGGGACACTGACTCACCCACAAAACCTTTGATTTAAAATTTGCCCAGCCTTTAAGATGTGTAGGGATGAAAATGGAGCAGAAATTAAGGGAATAGCCGACTAATGACTGGCCCACCTTGAGACCCACCTCATTGGAGAACCAACCCCTAACACTATTAATGATACTCTGTGATGCTTGCAGACAGGACCCTAGTATAACTGTCCTCTGAGAGGCTTCATCCAGTAGCCAATGGAGACAGATGCAGAGACACACAGCTAAACATTAGACAGAGCTTAGGAAGTCTTATGAAAGTGTCCTAGGAAGTTTTGAGGGAGCCACAGGGGTTAAGGACATCACAAGACCTGCAGAGCCAACAAACCTGGACCCATGGGGCCTCACAGAGACTGAAACACCAACCATGCAGGGATTCTACCTAGGTAGACCCCCTACACATGCTTAGGATATGTGCAGCTTGGTCTTCTTGTGGGTCCCCCAACAATTGGAGGAGGAGGTGTCACCTACTTGCACTCTCTTGCCTGCCTTTGGATCTCTTTCCTCTAGCTATGCTGAGGCTTTGTCTTGCATCAGTGGGAGTTGTTGTCTTTAGTCCTGATGATATTTGAAATGCAAAGGCAGGTTGGTAACCCTGGAGGGCATCCCCTTTTCTGAGAAGGGAAGTGGGGAATAGGAAAAGTGGGGTTGGGGGAGTGGAATAGGGAGGGTGGGTGGGTGGGGTTGGGGGGCTGTGATTTGGATGTAAATTGAATAAATAATGAAAAAAAGAATGCATTTTAAATGTAATTGAAAAGTTGACATAGAAGATTCAGCTCCAATTACATCTGACAGATACAGATTTTCATTTTAAACTCTCATCCATCATGTTGTATATTTTCCATCATTTTTACTTTAAATGTTTTGATTGATAGCATATTTTAATTTGTCCCTCAGATTGAATGCAATTTTTTCCATGCAACAGAAGCCTGAAGTCACTTTAAAAAAAAAATAACAAGCAAACCTAATGTTTAAATATAATAAAACAGGAATTTTATTGGCAAGAAGATAATAGAAATTATAACAGATATCTTAAACCAGCCACTCTCAACCTATGGGTTAAGACCTTGTTGGCATTGCATATTAGATATTTTCATTACCATTCATAATAGTAGCAAAACTTCAGTTAGGAAGTAACAATGGAAAAATTTTATGGTTGGAGTCACCACAATAGGAACAACGGTATTAAAGTGTCACAGCATTAGGAAAGTTGAGAACCATTGGCTTAGAACATATTTTCACTTATAAGATTCTCAAAATTCAAATGAAAATGATACTATAAAATTACATTACATTTTTCCAAAATGCTACCACCGTTACTTTCTCTCTAAATGTCCTTTAATTAATTATTTATTTTTATCTCAGGAAACCCTCATCCAGAAACCAATTCTATAAATGATAATGTATTTTACTGTAGGAATGTTCAATACTTTTGTACTGATTTCTTCCTGGTTGTTTTAATGTAGACAAGTGCTCAAACTTAAGACCTTTAAATTTTAATATGTGCATGTATATATACATGTTATGTATACATGTTTCTGTGTATATACACACTGAAGTGCGGAGGATGAAAGGTAGGGACTTGAGCATTCTAAGCAAGCATTCTAACACTGAACTCTACCTGCATGTTTGTGATTTTTTTTTTTTGCTGTTGCTATGGAGATGGGAACAATGCTCTTTCCACTGATAATAAACATTTCAAAATTGTCGAGGAAGTGCAAAATGGCATATTTTAAAAATTACAAAAAATTAAAGTGTATTACAGTATAAACTTGTCTATAGATATATTAAATGATGACAGAATATACAGAAAAAAATCAATAAGGAATCCACAGAAAAGCTGGTGAAACTTAAAAACCATTGGAAGACAATGAAAACAATTCAAGCCATAATGTTTTTCCTGTTTTTAAAATTAGAAAACTTAAAATTAAGACAGAAAATTCATTTTCTGTATTTTACAGAAATTAATACTATATAAAATAGCTATCTATATTATTTAAAATAAAAGTGCTGCTACTACAAGCTTTATATTTTTGTCCAGTAAACATGAACTTTATTCACATTTATAATCACTATCGTAAATGTCTTTTTAAATAATGGTCCTCAACTGGAAGATAAATACTGTCAAGTTTAGTTGGGTGGGTGGGGAAGGTTGTGTGGATCTGGAAGGAGTTGGAGGATGGGGGTTTACTGTGATCAAAACTTGTATGAAACTCTCAAAGAAGTGATAATATTTTTATGGTACTTGAAAAACCTGCAACATGTATCAATGAGATAAAATGTAAGATTCAAATGTGTGATAGGTCACATTGGAAAAATAGCAACAAAATGACTAGTATTATTCATTGAAAAAAAGAAGAAATGGGCTAAATGAATGTGTAATCAAATAAAATTTTCATTACATAGGAAAGCAATATATAGATAAACTAAAGGACTAATGAAAGAGTTGCCTATATACTTGTAATACTTTCTTATTAAATACAGAAAAGATTCAAATGCAGATGAATTTTCAGTTGATTTCACAATGTAAAAATACTATGCACAATCAATTGAAGAAACTTTAAGAAAATGATTAATAAATATAATAAATACAAATTAATACATGTAAATAAATAAATATAGAAATTTAAATGCTACAAATATAAAATTACTATTTGAGAATAAATCCATTTTTATTCTATTATAAATGATATCAAATTTCTTTGTGCATAGATCAATCACACCTTAGTAATTATATATATATATATATATTTCAAAACTTTATGCAATTATTTTTATTCTATAAACACTGTCCCAATTTCACCACAGTAAGCTTAATCTTATTAAAGTATAAAATAAAGGATAAACTGGAAAAAATTCTTGCGACCATTTTTTAAATAAATGACTTCTTGGTTATAGATTTTACTGCAAGTATGTCAACCTTTAAATTGTTTATTTACCTTTTTGTTTTTCCATATTTTTTTGTGTGTGTTTATGTGCATGTGTGTGTGCCCTACAGCACATGTTGTAAGTGTAGGTTAGAGAAAAAATTGCAAAAAATCACAGTTTTCGGTCTAATATATGTGTCCTAGGCTTGAACTCAGGTTAACATGCTTGGTGGCAAATACATTTGTTTAGTGAGCCATCTCACTGGTCTATATTTTAATTTTTATGGCAATTTCTATTCCCTCTCTTATAGGGTATTGCTTATGCTCCTTGTAATATTATAAAGAAATAGAAAGGGAAGGGCCCTGGGCAGAGACAAGAAGTTCACTGAATTCTGTTTAATTTTTTTCTAAATTTTAGTTTTCTCAGTTCAGTCAGAGTAATCATCATCATCATCATCAGCAGCAGCAGCAGCATCCATAAAATTGTATCAAATTCATGAGTTTTGAATTTCTGAATTGGTTATATCAGTTTGCTCTTGAAAAGCTCTAACTTCAGGCAATAACATACATTTTTAACTTATATATGTATGTCCCATCCTCCTCTCCCCTACCGTGTGTGTGTGTGTGTGTGTGTGTGTGTGTGTGTGTGTGTGTGCGCGCAGGCTTTTACATAGGTCCTCGATATTGAACTCAGTTTCTTCTGCTTGGACAAGAAACAGTTTACTGACTGAGTCATTTTCACAGTCCATCTTTTTTCTATTTTTAACGTTTGTATTCTTCTCATCTCTTAGTTTAATGCCTGTGATTATATCTGCATTAAAACATATTTTAAATAAGCTACATCTTTGTTTAAGGAAAAAACACTGATACAAATATTTAAAATAAATACAAGAGGATGTCCTTAGTGGGTGTTACCCAAGGGGCATGGCTTCCCCTTCTCAAAGGAGAAGGGGAGTGCATAATGGGGGAGGGAATTTGTAAGAGTGGGACTAGGAGAAGAGGAGGAAGGGGGTCTGTAATCAGGATGTAAAGTGAGTAAATAAATTAATTAATGAGAAGTTACTAGTCATTACTGACTTCAACTAACAGAGTTTTGTTAAGATAGTATTTATCATATTACCATAAAATTGATGATTATCATTTTAAAACTTCATATTTTTAGACAAATTCATAATTGTTGATATATAGTGGATTTTTTACTTGTTTGTGGAACAAGGAATTGAACTTAGACCTTACAGGGGTAGGCATGTACATACTATGAGCTATATCTTTAGCCTAAACTTTAGAATTTTAAGAAGATTTACTATTTTTAAAATTCTTCCTATTTGATTGTATATTGGTGAGAATGATATTTGGAAGTGCTATGTTTATAAATTAAAATAAGTTTGCAAGTAAACAGTCTGCAAAGTTGAAATAATTTTTCATGATTTCATGAGTACTTTTAATACTTTACATTCTCCTAAAATTTCCCTGGACTAATACATTCCTATTTTAATTGGTATGATATTGAAACACTGAAAGTTTCAAAAACAGGATAAATCTAGATACAGAACAACTTTAAAACCTTTCCCTTAATTTACTATTTTATATCCTGCTAGCAGACCTCTCCTGTACTCCCTGTCGCATCCTAATACACCCTCTCCCCATTTTCCCTTCTCCTTTGCCTCTGAGAAGGAAAGCCCCATGCCATGGGTACCAATCAGACCTGTTATATCAAGTTGAAGCAGGACTAGCTGAATTCTGTCCTATTAAGACCAAACAAGGCAGCCCATGGGAAAGAGATGCAAAAGGAGGCAACAGCGTCAGAGATAGCCCTCGGTACACTTGTTAGGGGACCTAGATCCAGCCCATGCATGTTCTTTGGTTGGTGGTTCAGTCTTTGTGAGCCCCCAGGGGTGAAAGTTGATTCTATAGATCTTGCTATCCTTATGTTCACAGCAGCTTTATTCATAATAGCCAGAAATGGAAAACAACCGAGATGTCCCTCAACAGAGGAATGGATACAGAAAATGTAGTATATCTATGCAATGGAACACTACTCAGATATTAAGAACAGAACATCTTTTAAATGTAGCAGTGTGCAGAATGTAAGAAAGAAATGCTGTACCTTGTGTACGCCTCATAGAGCTAAACCTGAAGGCAGCATTCTCATGGAGAAAGCTCTTCCAGCAATGGTCAATTTTAAAACCCTTAGGTAGTTCTTTATCTAATTAACAAACAAAGAGATATTACAATTCAGTATCACACTTGAGAAGATAAAATTCTATGGAAATAGAAATTAAATTAAGTCCCTTTGAAACTTAGATGAAAATATTTCAAAGTAGGTTTTGACATTAAATTTAAGTGACATAATAGAGGAACATACTCAACATTAGAATTGGTATTCTATATAACACTAAAATATTTCAAAATCCATTCACAACTTAGTAGAGATTTAATTTTAAGTATTAAAATAACAGTTACGGAGAATCTATTCATCTAAAATGGATTGTAGCACTTAATGTTACTGTGTATATCTAATTTATGCAACATTAATTGTCAAATTAAACCCAGTGCAAACAATCATACACTAATATCTATAAAATGAGATAAATGCATAGGGTGGTAAAAATTCAACATATAAATAATTGGAAGGGCCTTAACTAGAACTAATAAATCAAAATAACTAAATATGGTAAAATAAAAAGTTATAAATATAAAGGCATATAAACATTAATTAAAGACAATTAAAGTGATTATAAGCTAGTAGAGCCTTAGATTATTCATCTGAAAGTGGATATAACAATTTTTCTATTTTTACTTTACAGTATTTAAAAGTGTTAGCTTTTTAATATAAAGAAAGCAAAGTCAGACAATGCAACTAAACTGATATATCAAAGGTCTTTTGCTTAATGCTATAATTTTCCAATCATAAATCTCAAAATACTCTTTTCATTCAAATATATAAAATTTGAATGTCTGAATTTGGGAGTGATGTTGAAGGTGTGGGAATTCTTCTTGTATCAACCTATATTGTGTTTTATGTTTAAGGTCACGTTTGCCCTGATTAGAAATTTATAGTGATTATTATTATACTTAACAAATATTTATTAAACATTATGTCTTGAGTGTGATTCTGAGGGGGTCCAGAAGCAACACTTGCATCACTGTATATTAGTTACACTTATCAATTCGGAAAATGGAAGTTGATATTATACTATGTTAATTAGTATGCAAATTTTACCATTAGAATTGTTTCTAGCACACTACTGATGTCTGAAGTACAGTCTAATCTTATTTAAAATTTTTAATTAAATTCCTATTCTTGCATTTAAATTTAGACAAAGTGAATACTGCATAATCTCTAGAGAACAGCTATTTCCATAGGAAAATAATAATAATGCTAGTTTGTATATATAATTTGTTGCTTCATTCACATATACAACTTTTAGATACATTATTATATAAAATTCCACAGATAGAATACAATAACAAATGAGAAATAAGTGTATTTGCTATCCATATGTGAGATAATTTCAAAATGCTTTTTCAATAGTTTTCAGGCCACAATAGATGATATAACTACATTTAACTCCTGTATTATCAAGATCCATGCCAAGTGGAAACACCTATTGTGAAAAGAATAACACTACCAATTAAAGGAGGTCCTGATATTTAAAAAGTTCATAAATGAGCAGGTGTGGAATTGGTGACAGGAGCAAGGGAATCTATTTGACATTTGTCCCTAAGGAATTGGTGATAGGAGCAAGGGAACCAACATCTATTTGACATTTGTCCCTAAGGAATTGGTGATAGGAGCAAGGGAACCAACATCTATTTGACATTTGTCCCTAAGGAATTGGTGATAGGATCAAGGGAACCAACATCTATTTGACATTTGTCCCTAAATTAGTACTATGTATATCTTTAAGACCTGCCCTGGTTTCTAATGTTTCAATTCATACTGTCATATTCTTATGTGGTTGCTGTCCATTTCTTTATCAACAGGGTAGAAATTTGGGAGAAAGTGTTTGAGGACAAGGACATAATTACTATTAAAAGGTGATTGTTAAAACTGAGTACATGGGCACCTACCATTGAGCAGACATATATGTCTAAGCCAAGCAAGGTCCTTAAAGGACTCCTTAACATGTGTGCATTTGGTAAAGTCCCCAACTGATGGCAGAGTGAAAAACCAAGGTGTCAGAAGAACTGACACAACAAGAAAGCAGTGGCATTAAGGAACACTGCTTGGAGGCCTTTGATAGAGTGAAGCCCTCTCCACCTCTTCACCTGGCATCCAAAGGAAGAAAGGAAGGAAATTGGCAAATGTTACTCTCATTTAACACCTTAAGCCTGGGATTCACATGAACCACCCATGATTGACATTCAGGTGTTCTTGAGGAAGATATCTTGACATGATAATTTCAAGATCCTGTTCAATTTATGTACTGTATACTTCTGAAAAAAATCTTTTTAAAATTTATTTGTATTTTGCATGCATTAGCATTTTGCCTGCAAGTATGTCTGTGTAAGAGTGTCCTCACAAGCCTTGGAGCTGAAATTATAGACAGGTGTGAACTGCTGTGTGGATCCTGGGAATTGAACTGAGGTCCTCTGAAAGGGTAGACAGTGCTCTTAACTACTGAGCCATCTCTGCAGCTCTACTTTTGAACAATTTCTAAGGCTGATTTCTATAACTGAAAAATAGTCAACTTTTTAACAATTGTCTGTAAAATTTAACATAGTCATGAATTCACAGGGCTCTAGTGTGGGACATAATGGATTTATAACAAATCCTAAGTTCCTGGAACATTTACATTTTTCCAGAAATTCTTATGTCTCAAAATACTCATTGATGATCTGCATTAGAGAATTTTCACTGACCCTAAGAGTATTTTGGCAATGTCCCTTGTAGCTACCTTTTGAAATTATCACAGAGTAATATAGGCATGGACTCTTAAATCACTCATTTTCCTATAGCTTGACTTACATAATTCTTAAAGGAAAGTTCTCTTTCAAAGGTATGTCTTCTTTCTACTGTAATTACTGCATACTTCCTTTCTTAGAGACATCTATTCCTAAACTATGAGAGCAAGATTGAAAGGAAGTTGCGAACTACAATTTACCTTAAGATTTTATAGTTTTCAGACAATTATATTTTACAACGGTCAAAAACACTATAAGGTTACTATTCTATGGTGTATTTCCATATACATTTATGCCTTCAACTGATGTAATACTCTTAAGGGAATCCCATAGTTATATAGACAGTAAAAAGATGAATTTGAAGTATTGTTGACAGGAAAACTTGTTGAGAAAAAAAGGGCTGGTTAAGAATAGGAGTGGTGGTGAGAGAGGGAAATGATGGGTTAGAAATGACCAAAATACATTATAAACAGGTAGGAAATTGGAAAAGAATTAAAAAAAAGATTTCCTCAGGAACATAAATAATCTCCAGCGTTGAGGTAAAGCACTGACTACTCACCTGTTCTTGGTAATTCTAAAGTGTTTTGACAATAGCCAATTTATAAAGAGAACTATAAAGTGACAACCAGGCTTCATTTAGTGCAATCAACTAATAGGTCAAAAAGTGTCATCCTGATATAAATAACTAAAAACTGTTTCCCACATTTTATAAACAGTGGAATGCAGTGTTCAAAGAAATGCTTTCAATAACATCTCCAACAAATCATGATGAACATTTCTAAGTCATCTGAACTCATGAGTATGTGAAGTACCCAGAGAGTGAAGTTGACTCAATAAAATTCTTAGTGTGACTGGTGGGAGGTGTAGCATATTTAAAGTACAGAGATTTGGGGCTCCTTCAAGTTAATTAATGAATAGACTTCAGGGTTCTCAGAGAAAAGAAAACATCTAAGCCTATTTAGTTACTCTTTAGTACTTCCTCAAACAAGCTTTTTGTTTTGTAGATTTAGGGGACTAGTTCTGCCTGTTGAGAAGCTGTATGCAAAGTTCCTCAAGTCCTTTGGGGACTCAGGTTTTCTTTCCTGCTCCTTCATTTAATGGCTCTTAATGGTTCTGTGATCAAAAACAAGTTGCTAGCCCTTTCTGTCACTCAAGCTTCTCATGTTTACAACTGAATATAAGGAATACCTTAGGGGGGTTCCTGTTTTAGAGTTTTCTTGGAAATGATTATTTGGGGAGTGGTTTTGGGAAGTGCCAGTTGAGGAGTTCAGAAACAAAATGGAAGCACATCTATTACTAGTATACTATTACATAAGTCACTGCTACAGGAAATTAAGTTTCAAAGTATATAGGGAACTATGGACCTAGGATGAATATATAATGCAGGAACAGGGATATATGAACTGTAATATTTATCTACTATTCCCTGGCATCCATACAGTGACTGAATTCAATAGCACCATCAGCTTACCCTGGGTGGGCAGAAAAAATCTTTTGTAGTCTGAGGAAGCACTTAGAAAAATTGTTATTGGCAATTGAATGGATGCCCAAATCAACAGTAGTCTAATATTTTCTGTCTTAAAATAAGTTGAAGAAAGTGCAGATGAAATGCTTAGTAAAGAATCAGGCACAGGTTATGTCTGAATAACTGATGATGAAAGTGTATAACCTAGTCTAAATATAATTGTATATCAACTATTCAATTTCAAGTGAATAAAATATATTAACCAAGCAACATGTTAAAGTTAGGTTCACATTCTCATGTGTAAATTTCAGAAGACAACAAGAATTTGTAATTTAGTGGAAGCCATAAGTACTCATGAATTATGCTCTTGTAAATAGACCCAACATAGTTGATTAGTGTGTTTGTGTGTGTGTGGGTGTGTTTTCAATTTCTGAGTCATATACTACAGTCAAATACTCCTTATGATTTAAAGTACAGAACAATTTTAATTTGGGTATAGCTAAATACAAATCTGTCATAAAATGTGTTAATAACATAAAATGTCTTTAGAAACATTTATTTTATGCAAGATATTGTTAGCATTCTGTCTAAACTCCACCCCACAGTTACCTGGCAACAGCCAGGTATGCTTCTCCCCCCAGTTGCCTGGCAACAGCCAGGTGGGCCTGGCTCACTATAAAAGGGGTTGCTTGCCCCTCCTCTCTCTCTTGCTCTTGCTTCTCTCATCTCTTACCTCTCCCCATTCCCTTCCTCCCCTCTCTCCACATGGTCATGGCCTGATTCCACTCCTCTACTTCTCTACTTTATCCCTCTCTCTGCCTTTCTCTGCCTCCACTACACACTTAACATCCCTCCCCATGCCCTAAATAAACTCTATTCTATACTATACCTTGCAGTGTGGCTGGTCCCTCAGGGGGAAGGGATGCCTCAACATGGGCCCGCTGAGGCACACCCTTCCTCCACACCCTACTTCCCCCTACACCCATACAGTATCTTTATCATTTTTATAAACACATCAATTATAGTTACTTGGAAAAAAATAACTGCATGAAATGGTTATGTTCCTTAAAGGACCAGTATTTTCTCACATGTGGAAGAAATCTGAAGAATGTACCACATGATTTCCATATACCAAGGACTTTTTCTGCTGTAACTGGCTTCAACTTCCTGGAACTGTGCTTCCCAACTCCAATCTATTCTCTCTGTCTGTATAAAATATCTACAGATATTTCTGGATTTAGCCTTTAAAATACTGCAAAATCAAATTTATGAATGCCAGAAGCACAGATTCTCTTCAAAACTCTCAACTTGTCTGAAATAAATGAAGCATGCTTTCCATAAGTAGGTTCTATATTGAAGCTTATAGCTTTGTGTGTTTAATCTGGAATTACTGTAGAATCCAAGAAACTAGAAAGAAGCCATTAGTAGTTGCAGGGAAGAAAAGCCCTTAAGGAAGGAGGTATAGTAGCAAACAGGAAATATGAAAATGGAGGGGTGGAATAAGTGGGCTAGAAAATTGTAAGCAGGGCGATGGATAGAGGGAATAGGAGAGAAGAGAAGAATATGTTAGAAGAATACCTGCTATCTTGTAAATCTGTCCGTCCGTCCATCCATCCATCCATCCATCCATCCATCCATCCATCCATCCATCCATATGTAGTAGGTTATTAAACAAAATTTCTAGTACCAATTATGAAATACTTCTTGTAAATCTATCTCTATCTATCTATCTATCTATCTATCTATCTATCTATCTATCTATCTATCTATCTATCTATCTATGTGTCATGCCTATCTATACATCTTTCCATCCTTTCATATGTAGTGGGTTATTAAACAAAAATTCTAGTGCCAAGGGTGGAATACTTCCTTTTGAATTTTTGGACAGGAAGATCTCAGAACCCTTAAATAGGTGTTACTAAAATTTCTATAAACTTGCACCATAAGGACTGGAATATTTCAAAAATTTCAGAGGGATCTTATACATCAACTAACTCATGTGTGGATTTAAAAATAAGATCAGAAGACCTCTAATTGGTGCACAGATTCTCTATCTACAACTTAAGAGGTGAGTTTCAGCAAACATATCTTCTCTTATTTATAGGCTTTTATTTTATAAAATGTTTTTATTTTATAATAAAAAAGACAGATACCTATAAAATGTAAGAAAATTAACCTACTTGTTAATATGAGATCAACAGATACATCTTCACTGGTAGGATTTTTGAAATGTACCATGACAGATGCCTGAAGACCAAGAACAGTGGTTATTCTTTCCGTTTCTATAGGCCTGGGAAATAGTCCTACTCCGAACAGGTAGAATTTCCATTCTTTAAACTGTTTAAAAAAAGAAACAACCACAATTGAACATATATTTGATTTTCAAGATTTATAAAACTTTTTTATTGTTTTGCCCAATGTTTTTCATTGTATATGGTACTGAATGAATCACTTACTGACATTTTCGTAAGTAAGCATATTCCATTGCATGCACTGCTACCATTGCCTTTCTTATTCCCTATTTCCTTTCATTGTTCCTCTTTATGTCTCTAAATAGATTTGACTCTAATTTGACATCATATGTACACATATGATTTTATTTATATAGAATCTAGAAACTACAGATGAGAAAAATATGCAATATTAGATTTTGAGACATACTGAGTTCACTCATTAGAATTATCAATAGCATCTTGTAAATAATATAACTTTAGAATTTGTGGCTGATGAAAGTCCTATTTCCCTCTCCCTGCTTCTCATTTCCTCTCTTGCTCTTTCTCACATCTACCTATGTGTCATATTTTATATCCATCCATTTCTGTACTGGCTAGTTAACTTGATATAAGCTAGAGTCATTGGAAAGGAAGAAGCATCAGATGAGAAAAAGCCTCCATAAGATCAGATTTTATGCGAGCCTGTGGGACTTTCTCTTAATTAGTGACTGATAGGCCATTGAGAATGATGCCACCCTTGGGCTGGTGGTCCTGGGTTTTATAAGAAAGAAAGGTGAGCAAGCCACAAGGAGCAAGTCATTAAGCAGTACTCCTCTGGCCTCCACCTCCTGCCTCTATGTTCCTGTCCTGACTTCTTCCATTCATGAACAGTGATGTGGAAATATAAGCCAAATAACCATTTTCTAGATAAGTTGCTTTGTTATATGTTTCATCATAGTAATAGAAACTCTAATTTAAACAGTTCCTGATATTTGACACCTACAAAGGCTTCATAACTCAGGTATTGTAAACAGTGCAACAGTAAGCGTTGATGTACAAGTATCTCTGTGATGTGTTGACCTGCAGTCCTTCATAGAAGTACCGAGGTAAAGTGTAACTGGGTTATATGAAGAACGATTTTTAGTTTTGTTAGGATACAGCATACTGATTTCCATAGTGGCTGGACTAGTTTCCATTTCACAAGCAGTGCATAGGTGATCACCTTTGTTGGCATCTTGGTCACTTTTTGTCATTTCTTTAATGGCTGATATTCTAACTGGGATATATCAATGAAATTTTAGTCTTAATCTACTATATTACAAACATACATACACACAGATACAAATACAAACATACAGCATTCAGAAGGTGAAGAAAATGATTTGATATTATGTGAAGAGTACTTTATATACATCATTAATTGAAAATATTCTTTGTGGCACAGAGAAAAGAGGCAGCTCTCAAAATGTCAGATGCTTGGTTTTGAACAGTGATTTGCAATTTGATGGAGCAAGCAGGGGATTGCTTACACCTGAGAAACACTGAACAGCATGAGTCAGAGGTAAAGTCCAGGTTAAAAGCAGGACATCTTAACTGAGCAACCAAGAGTATGACCTGTACTCATGATGTTCTCAGTAGCAGCAAGTTCCTGTGGTGATTTCTAGACACAAGGGAGACATACAGTTTTAACTGAGATAACAAAAAGTGGTTAAAGCAGTTTTGGAAAATCAAAGTGGTTGAAGTCAAGGAAAACAGGACTACTATTTGACAAATTTCTGTCAAGATTATATTGCTTCTAAGAGAACCTGCACCATACCTTTACTTATAGTCCTCCCCCTAGGTATTAAAGATCTTTAAATCTTACTGTTAATTACAGCTATTTTGAAACAGCAATCAAGAGTATAGGTAAGATTAGCAAGATGCTGCAGCATATTGACTATACAATGAGAAGCATACTGCAAGATGGCAGAGGCTTAACTGATATCTTTAAGGCTTTTGACAAGCAGATGAATTTGATCCTCTGTGGTTGTGGTGTTTTGGAGATCAAGCCAAAGAATGCAAAATGGCCAGAGTGAAGAAAAACGGGTTTTGTGTTTGGTCTTGAGACTTGGGAAAAACTTGGTATCACTGACTATGAAGGGTCCAAATCTTAAACATACTGCCATTACTCATGTGCCACTCACTAGCTGATGCAACAGGTGGTTGTGTCATTGAGTGGGCAACTGGCAGAGGAATACCAGCTGTTAAACCTACTTTCTATGCTCCTAATGGATTAGTAGTCCATGTCTAAGGAGTTGGAGGTATATTGCAGCAGGTCATGACTCCACAGGGAAGATGCAACGTAGCAGACACTGAGGTTCCTGCTACTGCTAGCATTGCTGGAGACCAACAATTACCCACCAAGATGGGGACTCTACATCCAGAAATTATGCCTTCTCCACCTGGTATGAGACCATCAATGGGCCACCAATTAGCCTTCAGAGTGCTTGAGGAACATCTATCGGTATGCTCCGTGAATAAGAACCCCTCCACCAGGAATTAGAGGCATGCCATGCCCAGAAATGCATCCAAGCATTTTTTAGCCTTTCAGCCTTTCTTTATACTCTATAACCCATCTTATGAAACTGTGTAGCCTGGGAGTTTGTTTGTTTGTTTGTTTGTTTGTTTGTTTTTGAGTTTTAAAAATGAGTTTTATTGTAGAGGGAAAGCAAGTGGAACTTCTGTACTGCAAGGGGCGCCCCCACAAAGTTATTTTTATTTCCATCTCTAAGCAGCAAGTGCTTGAGGAAGATTGAAACTTCTATGACATCTTCAATGACTGGGCCTATTGTGATAGGACTCAAAATTTCCATTATTGAAATAGGCCATTGACAAATGATTTGGTCAAGGAAATGCACACAGCAAAAACTGATGAAATAAACATTTAACTATTTCAGATCAGCAATTGATGTGTTTGCAAATAACTCTTGATTGGTTCATAGTATATGCTGGTGGTTTTCTCTAACTTAGATTGTTGTTTTATCTTTGTCAAAATAAATCCTATTCACAAAATCATTCATTGAAGATATATAGAGGTATAGAGGTTTTCTTGAAAGGATAAGCCACAGATATAACCTGGAAGGATGTTTCTTAGTCCTTTTTGAACACATTAACTCTACACTTCTCTCTGTCTCTGTTTCCCTCTCTCTCTCTCTCTCTCTCTCTCTCTTTCTCTCTCTCTCTCTCTCTCGTGTGTGTGTGTATGTATGTATGTGTGTGTGTAATGCTGAAAAAAATTTGAAACTTTTTCTCTAAAATTGTTCAACATATAAAATCTGAAAGTAGAAAATTATTTACCAAAATATGGGAAAAAAGTTGCCATGAGTCAGTTTACTATATGAGAAAAAATTTTGGTGTTTTTTTCATATAATAGAGTGAATATAGTTAATAATAGTTGTACATTTTAAACTGTTGAAAAGAAAGTTTTATTATATCTCTTCTTAAATGAAATAAACTGTTTAAAGTGATGGATATACTAATGCTAATTACTCTTATTTGAATATATATATGAATCTATCACTGTTACATATACATATATATATATCATTGTTATATATCAATTAAAATAAAATATAAACCTATTTTAATACATTCATGAATTCAATAAAGGAAAGAGAAGATGATCTCAATGCTACTTGAGCAATGAGTTAAAGTGCTGCAGCTCTCAGTTCACACATCAAATTTTGAGTGTTAGCTCTCATCTTAATCCACACCTTCTTCATCTTCTTTAGTTTTCTTTCTCCCTTTCCTTTTTTTTGTTAGTTTCCTCATCTTCTCCCTCTTCCCCTTTTCTTACTGCTGTTAACTATGAAAACTCTTATATATATATATATATATATATATATATATATAATTGCTTACATTCTATGAAACATGATACTGATCTTTGTGATACTTAACCATCGACCATTCAGAACCTTCATCACTCATCCAAGGAACACTAAAGGCAAACTCTTTGTTAAACCTGTTTGTAGTCAACAGTATATGTATACATACACATACAGGTCAGTTTTATCTGCATAGAGAATATTATATTGCATGGAAATTCATGTTATTTGAGGGAGTCTGCAGCCCCATGGAGAGAACAACAGTGTCAACTGGCCTGACTCCCCCAGTGCTCCTGGAGGCTGGTCCACCAACCAAAGAATACACATCGAGGGACCCATGGTTCTGACCACAAATGTGACAGAGGAGGGCCTTGTTGGCCATCAGGGGGAGGAGAAGTAAAGGGGAATGTCAAGGTGGGAATACAGGAGTGGGTGGGTGGGTGAGTGGGAAGTAGAATACCCTCATACACCTCCAAGAGGTGTCCCTGCAGGTATAGTATATACAAATTTACTGCATCCCTTTGGAACTTACTCCCAGTTTGCCAACTTCCTGCTGCTGTGCTGCTTTGCCTTTCAATAGGTGCTCTGGATAAGTGCATTTGATGAGCTCAGAAGTTTATGTTACATATCTTGGCTGTCTTCATTCCTTAGAGTTTTGGAAACTCGACTTAATTTTTCCCTCAACCTTTTTTTAGACTCAGCATCATGTAAGATAATGTTATTTGAATGTCACTTTAAGTGAATGAAGCCTAGGGATGATAGAAACTTGTTCAAACAGTCATGAGTTGTAGGTAGAGGTGGAGGTGTGTTTTCAACATCCAGTTTTATGTAGGATATTATATCCTGGCTTCTGTGGGGAATAACATCATAAAAACATAAATACTCTACTGAGTTGAACATTCAATGGACAGAATTTACCCTTCCATGTTTATTATTTATTTATTTATTTATTTATTTATTTATTTATTTATTTATTTGATACTTTATTTACATTTCCACCCATTCTAGGTGTCCTCTTTGGAAACCACCTATCACCTCACCCTCCCCTACATCTATGAGGGTATTCTACTTCCCACTCACCCACCCACCCACTCCTGTATTCCCACCTTGACATTCCCCTTTACTTCTCCTCCCCCTGATGGCCAACAAG
Organism: Uromys caudimaculatus; assembly: GCA_028551405.1. NCBI lineage: Eukaryota > Metazoa > Chordata > Mammalia > Rodentia > Muridae > Uromys > Uromys caudimaculatus. The sequence continues at coordinate 18,233 of JAPYYD010000233.1, read as the reverse complement.
GCCCTCCTCTGTCACATTTGTGGTCAGAACCATGGGTCCCTCGATGTGTATTCTTTGGTTGGTGGACCAGCCTCCAGGAGCACTGGGGGAGTCAGGCCAGTTGACACTGTTGTTCTCTCCATGGGGCTGCAGACTCCCTCAAATAACATGAATTTCCATGCAATATAATATTCTCTATGCAGATAAAACTGACCTGTATGTGTATGTATACATATACTGTTGACTACAAACAGGTTTAACAAAGAGTTTGCCTTTAGTGTTCCTTGGATGAGTGATGAAGGTTCTGAATGGTCGATGGTTAAGTATCACAAAGATCAGTATCATGTTTCATAGAATGTAAGCAATTATATATATATATATATATATATATATATATATAAGAGTTTTCATAGTTAACAGCAGTAAGAAAAGGGGAAGAGGGAGAAGATGAGGAAACTAACAAAAAAAAGGAAAGGGAGAAAGAAAACTAAAGAAGATGAAGAAGGTGTGGATTAAGATGAGAGCTAACACTCAAAATTTGATGTGTGAACTGAGAGCTGCAGCACTTTAACTCATTGCTCAAGTAGCATTGAGATCATCTTCTCTTTCCTTTATTGAATTCATGAATGTATTAAAATAGGTTTATATTTTATTTTAATTGATATATAACAATGATATATATATATGTATATGTAACAGTGATAGATTCATATATATATTCAAATAAGAGTAATTAGCATTAGTATATCCATCACTTTAAACAGTTTATTTCATTTAAGAAGAGATATAATAAAACTTTCTTTTCAACAGTTTAAAATGTACAACTATTATTAACTATATTCACTCTATTATATGAAAAAAACACCAAAATTTTTTCTCATATAGTAAACTGACTCATGGCAACTTTTTTCCCATATTTTGGTAAATAATTTTCTACTTTCAGATTTTATATGTTGAACAATTTTAGAGAAAAAGTTTCAAATTTTTTTCAGCATTACACACACACATACATACATACACACACACACGAGAGAGAGAGAGAGAGAGAAAGAGAGAGAGAGAGAGAGAGAGAGAGAGGGAAACAGAGACAGAGAGAAGTGTAGAGTTAATGTGTTCAAAAAGGACTAAGAAACATCCTTCCAGGTTATATCTGTGGCTTATCCTTTCAAGAAAACCTCTATACCTCTATATATCTTCAATGAATGATTTTGTGAATAGGATTTATTTTGACAAAGATAAAACAACAATCTAAGTTAGAGAAAACCACCAGCATATACTATGAACCAATCAAGAGTTATTTGCAAACACATCAATTGCTGATCTGAAATAGTTAAATGTTTATTTCATCAGTTTTTGCTGTGTGCATTTCCTTGACCAAATCATTTGTCAATGGCCTATTTCAATAATGGAAATTTTGAGTCCTATCACAATAGGCCCAGTCATTGAAGATGTCATAGAAGTTTCAATCTTCCTCAAGCACTTGCTGCTTAGAGATGGAAATAAAAATAACTTTGTGGGGGCGCCCCTTGCAGTACAGAAGTTCCACTTGCTTTCCCTCTACAATAAAACTCATTTTTAAAACTCAAAAACAAACAAACAAACAAACAAACAAACAAACTCCCAGGCTACACAGTTTCATAAGATGGGTTATAGAGTATAAAGAAAGGCTGAAAGGCTAAAAAATGCTTGGATGCATTTCTGGGCATGGCATGCCTCTAATTCCTGGTGGAGGGGTTCTTATTCACGGAGCATACCGATAGATGTTCCTCAAGCACTCTGAAGGCTAATTGGTGGCCCATTGATGGTCTCATACCAGGTGGAGAAGGCATAATTTCTGGATGTAGAGTCCCCATCTTGGTGGGTAATTGTTGGTCTCCAGCAATGCTAGCAGTAGCAGGAACCTCAGTGTCTGCTACGTTGCATCTTCCCTGTGGAGTCATGACCTGCTGCAATATACCTCCAACTCCTTAGACATGGACTACTAATCCATTAGGAGCATAGAAAGTAGGTTTAACAGCTGGTATTCCTCTGCCAGTTGCCCACTCAATGACACAACCACCTGTTGCATCAGCTAGTGAGTGGCACATGAGTAATGGCAGTATGTTTAAGATTTGGACCCTTCATAGTCAGTGATACCAAGTTTTTCCCAAGTCTCAAGACCAAACACAAAACCCGTTTTTCTTCACTCTGGCCATTTTGCATTCTTTGGCTTGATCTCCAAAACACCACAACCACAGAGGATCAAATTCATCTGCTTGTCAAAAGCCTTAAAGATATCAGTTAAGCCTCTGCCATCTTGCAGTATGCTTCTCATTGTATAGTCAATATGCTGCAGCATCTTGCTAATCTTACCTATACTCTTGATTGCTGTTTCAAAATAGCTGTAATTAACAGTAAGATTTAAAGATCTTTAATACCTAGGGGGAGGACTATAAGTAAAGGTATGGTGCAGGTTCTCTTAGAAGCAATATAATCTTGACAGAAATTTGTCAAATAGTAGTCCTGTTTTCCTTGACTTCAACCACTTTGATTTTCCAAAACTGCTTTAACCACTTTTTGTTATCTCAGTTAAAACTGTATGTCTCCCTTGTGTCTAGAAATCACCACAGGAACTTGCTGCTACTGAGAACATCATGAGTACAGGTCATACTCTTGGTTGCTCAGTTAAGATGTCCTGCTTTTAACCTGGACTTTACCTCTGACTCATGCTGTTCAGTGTTTCTCAGGTGTAAGCAATCCCCTGCTTGCTCCATCAAATTGCAAATCACTGTTCAAAACCAAGCATCTGACATTTTGAGAGCTGCCTCTTTTCTCTGTGCCACAAAGAATATTTTCAATTAATGATGTATATAAAGTACTCTTCACATAATATCAAATCATTTTCTTCACCTTCTGAATGCTGTATGTTTGTATTTGTATCTGTGTGTATGTATGTTTGTAATATAGTAGATTAAGACTAAAATTTCATTGATATATCCCAGTTAGAATATCAGCCATTAAAGAAATGACAAAAAGTGACCAAGATGCCAACAAAGGTGATCACCTATGCACTGCTTGTGAAATGGAAACTAGTCCAGCCACTATGGAAATCAGTATGCTGTATCCTAACAAAACTAAAAATCGTTCTTCATATAACCCAGTTACACTTTACCTCGGTACTTCTATGAAGGACTGCAGGTCAACACATCACAGAGATACTTGTACATCAACGCTTACTGTTGCACTGTTTACAATACCTGAGTTATGAAGCCTTTGTAGGTGTCAAATATCAGGAACTGTTTAAATTAGAGTTTCTATTACTATGATGAAACATATAACAAAGCAACTTATCTAGAAAATGGTTATTTGGCTTATATTTCCACATCACTGTTCATGAATGGAAGAAGTCAGGACAGGAACATAGAGGCAGGAGGTGGAGGCCAGAGGAGTACTGCTTAATGACTTGCTCCTTGTGGCTTGCTCACCTTTCTTTCTTATAAAACCCAGGACCACCAGCCCAAGGGTGGCATCATTCTCAATGGCCTATCAGTCACTAATTAAGAGAAAGTCCCACAGGCTCGCATAAAATCTGATCTTATGGAGGCTTTTTCTCATCTGATGCTTCTTCCTTTCCAATGACTCTAGCTTATATCAAGTTAACTAGCCAGTACAGAAATGGATGGATATAAAATATGACACATAGGTAGATGTGAGAAAGAGCAAGAGAGGAAATGAGAAGCAGGGAGAGGGAAATAGGACTTTCATCAGCCACAAATTCTAAAGTTATATTATTTACAAGATGCTATTGATAATTCTAATGAGTGAACTCAGTATGTCTCAAAATCTAATATTGCATATTTTTCTCATCTGTAGTTTCTAGATTCTATATAAATAAAATCATATGTGTACATATGATGTCAAATTAGAGTCAAATCTATTTAGAGACATAAAGAGGAACAATGAAAGGAAATAGGGAATAAGAAAGGCAATGGTAGCAGTGCATGCAATGGAATATGCTTACTTACGAAAATGTCAGTAAGTGATTCATTCAGTACCATATACAATGAAAAACATTGGGCAAAACAATAAAAAAGTTTTATAAATCTTGAAAATCAAATATATGTTCAATTGTGGTTGTTTCTTTTTTTAAACAGTTTAAAGAATGGAAATTCTACCTGTTCGGAGTAGGACTATTTCCCAGGCCTATAGAAACGGAAAGAATAACCACTGTTCTTGGTCTTCAGGCATCTGTCATGGTACATTTCAAAAATCCTACCAGTGAAGATGTATCTGTTGATCTCATATTAACAAGTAGGTTAATTTTCTTACATTTTATAGGTATCTGTCTTTTTTATTATAAAATAAAAACATTTTATAAAATAAAAGCCTATAAATAAGAGAAGATATGTTTGCTGAAACTCACCTCTTAAGTTGTAGATAGAGAATCTGTGCACCAATTAGAGGTCTTCTGATCTTATTTTTAAATCCACACATGAGTTAGTTGATGTATAAGATCCCTCTGAAATTTTTGAAATATTCCAGTCCTTATGGTGCAAGTTTATAGAAATTTTAGTAACACCTATTTAAGGGTTCTGAGATCTTCCTGTCCAAAAATTCAAAAGGAAGTATTCCACCCTTGGCACTAGAATTTTTGTTTAATAACCCACTACATATGAAAGGATGGAAAGATGTATAGATAGGCATGACACATAGATAGATAGATAGATAGATAGATAGATAGATAGATAGATAGATAGATAGATAGAGATAGATTTACAAGAAGTATTTCATAATTGGTACTAGAAATTTTGTTTAATAACCTACTACATATGGATGGATGGATGGATGGATGGATGGATGGATGGATGGATGGATGGATGGACGGACGGACAGATTTACAAGATAGCAGGTATTCTTCTAACATATTCTTCTCTTCTCTCCTATTCCCTCTATCCATCGCCCTGCTTACAATTTTCTAGCCCACTTATTCCACCCCTCCATTTTCATATTTCCTGTTTGCTACTATACCTCCTTCCTTAAGGGCTTTTCTTCCCTGCAACTACTAATGGCTTCTTTCTAGTTTCTTGGATTCTACAGTAATTCCAGATTAAACACACAAAGCTATAAGCTTCAATATAGAACCTACTTATGGAAAGCATGCTTCATTTATTTCAGACAAGTTGAGAGTTTTGAAGAGAATCTGTGCTTCTGGCATTCATAAATTTGATTTTGCAGTATTTTAAAGGCTAAATCCAGAAATATCTGTAGATATTTTATACAGACAGAGAGAATAGATTGGAGTTGGGAAGCACAGTTCCAGGAAGTTGAAGCCAGTTACAGCAGAAAAAGTCCTTGGTATATGGAAATCATGTGGTACATTCTTCAGATTTCTTCCACATGTGAGAAAATACTGGTCCTTTAAGGAACATAACCATTTCATGCAGTTATTTTTTTCCAAGTAACTATAATTGATGTGTTTATAAAAATGATAAAGATACTGTATGGGTGTAGGGGGAAGTAGGGTGTGGAGGAAGGGTGTGCCTCAGCGGGCCCATGTTGAGGCATCCCTTCCCCCTGAGGGACCAGCCACACTGCAAGGTATAGTATAGAATAGAGTTTATTTAGGGCATGGGGAGGGATGTTAAGTGTGTAGTGGAGGCAGAGAAAGGCAGAGAGAGGGATAAAGTAGAGAAGTAGAGGAGTGGAATCAGGCCATGACCATGTGGAGAGAGGGGAGGAAGGGAATGGGGAGAGGTAAGAGATGAGAGAAGCAAGAGCAAGAGAGAGAGGAGGGGCAAGCAACCCCTTTTATAGTGAGCCAGGCCCACCTGGCTGTTGCCAGGCAACTGGGGGGAGAAGCATACCTGGCTGTTGCCAGGTAACTGTGGGGTGGAGTTTAGACAGAATGCTAACAATATCTTGCATAAAATAAATGTTTCTAAAGACATTTTATGTTATTAACACATTTTATGACAGATTTGTATTTAGCTATACCCAAATTAAAATTGTTCTGTACTTTAAATCATAAGGAGTATTTGACTGTAGTATATGACTCAGAAATTGAAAACACACCCACACACACACAAACACACTAATCAACTATGTTGGGTCTATTTACAAGAGCATAATTCATGAGTACTTATGGCTTCCACTAAATTACAAATTCTTGTTGTCTTCTGAAATTTACACATGAGAATGTGAACCTAACTTTAACATGTTGCTTGGTTAATATATTTTATTCACTTGAAATTGAATAGTTGATATACAATTATATTTAGACTAGGTTATACACTTTCATCATCAGTTATTCAGACATAACCTGTGCCTGATTCTTTACTAAGCATTTCATCTGCACTTTCTTCAACTTATTTTAAGACAGAAAATATTAGACTACTGTTGATTTGGGCATCCATTCAATTGCCAATAACAATTTTTCTAAGTGCTTCCTCAGACTACAAAAGATTTTTTCTGCCCACCCAGGGTAAGCTGATGGTGCTATTGAATTCAGTCACTGTATGGATGCCAGGGAATAGTAGATAAATATTACAGTTCATATATCCCTGTTCCTGCATTATATATTCATCCTAGGTCCATAGTTCCCTATATACTTTGAAACTTAATTTCCTGTAGCAGTGACTTATGTAATAGTATACTAGTAATAGATGTGCTTCCATTTTGTTTCTGAACTCCTCAACTGGCACTTCCCAAAACCACTCCCCAAATAATCATTTCCAAGAAAACTCTAAAACAGGAACCCCCCTAAGGTATTCCTTATATTCAGTTGTAAACATGAGAAGCTTGAGTGACAGAAAGGGCTAGCAACTTGTTTTTGATCACAGAACCATTAAGAGCCATTAAATGAAGGAGCAGGAAAGAAAACCTGAGTCCCCAAAGGACTTGAGGAACTTTGCATACAGCTTCTCAACAGGCAGAACTAGTCCCCTAAATCTACAAAACAAAAAGCTTGTTTGAGGAAGTACTAAAGAGTAACTAAATAGGCTTAGATGTTTTCTTTTCTCTGAGAACCCTGAAGTCTATTCATTAATTAACTTGAAGGAGCCCCAAATCTCTGTACTTTAAATATGCTACACCTCCCACCAGTCACACTAAGAATTTTATTGAGTCAACTTCACTCTCTGGGTACTTCACATACTCATGAGTTCAGATGACTTAGAAATGTTCATCATGATTTGTTGGAGATGTTATTGAAAGCATTTCTTTGAACACTGCATTCCACTGTTTATAAAATGTGGGAAACAGTTTTTAGTTATTTATATCAGGATGACACTTTTTGACCTATTAGTTGATTGCACTAAATGAAGCCTGGTTGTCACTTTATAGTTCTCTTTATAAATTGGCTATTGTCAAAACACTTTAGAATTACCAAGAACAGGTGAGTAGTCAGTGCTTTACCTCAACGCTGGAGATTATTTATGTTCCTGAGGAAATCTTTTTTTTAATTCTTTTCCAATTTCCTACCTGTTTATAATGTATTTTGGTCATTTCTAACCCATCATTTCCCTCTCTCACCACCACTCCTATTCTTAACCAGCCCTTTTTTTCTCAACAAGTTTTCCTGTCAACAATACTTCAAATTCATCTTTTTACTGTCTATATAACTATGGGATTCCCTTAAGAGTATTACATCAGTTGAAGGCATAAATGTATATGGAAATACACCATAGAATAGTAACCTTATAGTGTTTTTGACCGTTGTAAAATATAATTGTCTGAAAACTATAAAATCTTAAGGTAAATTGTAGTTCGCAACTTCCTTTCAATCTTGCTCTCATAGTTTAGGAATAGATGTCTCTAAGAAAGGAAGTATGCAGTAATTACAGTAGAAAGAAGACATACCTTTGAAAGAGAACTTTCCTTTAAGAATTATGTAAGTCAAGCTATAGGAAAATGAGTGATTTAAGAGTCCATGCCTATATTACTCTGTGATAATTTCAAAAGGTAGCTACAAGGGACATTGCCAAAATACTCTTAGGGTCAGTGAAAATTCTCTAATGCAGATCATCAATGAGTATTTTGAGACATAAGAATTTCTGGAAAAATGTAAATGTTCCAGGAACTTAGGATTTGTTATAAATCCATTATGTCCCACACTAGAGCCCTGTGAATTCATGACTATGTTAAATTTTACAGACAATTGTTAAAAAGTTGACTATTTTTCAGTTATAGAAATCAGCCTTAGAAATTGTTCAAAAGTAGAGCTGCAGAGATGGCTCAGTAGTTAAGAGCACTGTCTACCCTTTCAGAGGACCTCAGTTCAATTCCCAGGATCCACACAGCAGTTCACACCTGTCTATAATTTCAGCTCCAAGGCTTGTGAGGACACTCTTACACAGACATACTTGCAGGCAAAATGCTAATGCATGCAAAATACAAATAAATTTTAAAAAGATTTTTTTCAGAAGTATACAGTACATAAATTGAACAGGATCTTGAAATTATCATGTCAAGATATCTTCCTCAAGAACACCTGAATGTCAATCATGGGTGGTTCATGTGAATCCCAGGCTTAAGGTGTTAAATGAGAGTAACATTTGCCAATTTCCTTCCTTTCTTCCTTTGGATGCCAGGTGAAGAGGTGGAGAGGGCTTCACTCTATCAAAGGCCTCCAAGCAGTGTTCCTTAATGCCACTGCTTTCTTGTTGTGTCAGTTCTTCTGACACCTTGGTTTTTCACTCTGCCATCAGTTGGGGACTTTACCAAATGCACACATGTTAAGGAGTCCTTTAAGGACCTTGCTTGGCTTAGACATATATGTCTGCTCAATGGTAGGTGCCCATGTACTCAGTTTTAACAATCACCTTTTAATAGTAATTATGTCCTTGTCCTCAAACACTTTCTCCCAAATTTCTACCCTGTTGATAAAGAAATGGACAGCAACCACATAAGAATATGACAGTATGAATTGAAACATTAGAAACCAGGGCAGGTCTTAAAGATATACATAGTACTAATTTAGGGACAAATGTCAAATAGATGTTGGTTCCCTTGATCCTATCACCAATTCCTTAGGGACAAATGTCAAATAGATGTTGGTTCCCTTGCTCCTATCACCAATTCCTTAGGGACAAATGTCAAATAGATGTTGGTTCCCTTGCTCCTATCACCAATTCCTTAGGGACAAATGTCAAATAGATTCCCTTGCTCCTGTCACCAATTCCACACCTGCTCATTTATGAACTTTTTAAATATCAGGACCTCCTTTAATTGGTAGTGTTATTCTTTTCACAATAGGTGTTTCCACTTGGCATGGATCTTGATAATACAGGAGTTAAATGTAGTTATATCATCTATTGTGGCCTGAAAACTATTGAAAAAGCATTTTGAAATTATCTCACATATGGATAGCAAATACACTTATTTCTCATTTGTTATTGTATTCTATCTGTGGAATTTTATATAATAATGTATCTAAAAGTTGTATATGTGAATGAAGCAACAAATTATATATACAAACTAGCATTATTATTATTTTCCTATGGAAATAGCTGTTCTCTAGAGATTATGCAGTATTCACTTTGTCTAAATTTAAATGCAAGAATAGGAATTTAATTAAAAATTTTAAATAAGATTAGACTGTACTTCAGACATCAGTAGTGTGCTAGAAACAATTCTAATGGTAAAATTTGCATACTAATTAACATAGTATAATATCAACTTCCATTTTCCGAATTGATAAGTGTAACTAATATACAGTGATGCAAGTGTTGCTTCTGGACCCCCTCAGAATCACACTCAAGACATAATGTTTAATAAATATTTGTTAAGTATAATAATAATCACTATAAATTTCTAATCAGGGCAAACGTGACCTTAAACATAAAACACAATATAGGTTGATACAAGAAGAATTCCCACACCTTCAACATCACTCCCAAATTCAGACATTCAAATTTTATATATTTGAATGAAAAGAGTATTTTGAGATTTATGATTGGAAAATTATAGCATTAAGCAAAAGACCTTTGATATATCAGTTTAGTTGCATTGTCTGACTTTGCTTTCTTTATATTAAAAAGCTAACACTTTTAAATACTGTAAAGTAAAAATAGAAAAATTGTTATATCCACTTTCAGATGAATAATCTAAGGCTCTACTAGCTTATAATCACTTTAATTGTCTTTAATTAATGTTTATATGCCTTTATATTTATAACTTTTTATTTTACCATATTTAGTTATTTTGATTTATTAGTTCTAGTTAAGGCCCTTCCAATTATTTATATGTTGAATTTTTACCACCCTATGCATTTATCTCATTTTATAGATATTAGTGTATGATTGTTTGCACTGGGTTTAATTTGACAATTAATGTTGCATAAATTAGATATACACAGTAACATTAAGTGCTACAATCCATTTTAGATGAATAGATTCTCCGTAACTGTTATTTTAATACTTAAAATTAAATCTCTACTAAGTTGTGAATGGATTTTGAAATATTTTAGTGTTATATAGAATACCAATTCTAATGTTGAGTATGTTCCTCTATTATGTCACTTAAATTTAATGTCAAAACCTACTTTGAAATATTTTCATCTAAGTTTCAAAGGGACTTAATTTAATTTCTATTTCCATAGAATTTTATCTTCTCAAGTGTGATACTGAATTGTAATATCTCTTTGTTTGTTAATTAGATAAAGAACTACCTAAGGGTTTTAAAATTGACCATTGCTGGAAGAGCTTTCTCCATGAGAATGCTGCCTTCAGGTTTAGCTCTATGAGGCGTACACAAGGTACAGCATTTCTTTCTTACATTCTGCACACTGCTACATTTAAAAGATGTTCTGTTCTTAATATCTGAGTAGTGTTCCATTGCATAGATATACTACATTTTCTGTATCCATTCCTCTGTTGAGGGACATCTCGGTTGTTTTCCATTTCTGGCTATTATGAATAAAGCTGCTGTGAACATAAGGATAGCAAGATCTATAGAATCAACTTTCACCCCTGGGGGCTCACAAAGACTGAACCACCAACCAAAGAACATGCATGGGCTGGATCTAGGTCCCCTAACAAGTGTACCGAGGGCTATCTCTGACGCTGTTGCCTCCTTTTGCATCTCTTTCCCATGGGCTGCCTTGTTTGGTCTTAATAGGACAGAATTCAGCTAGTCCTGCTTCAACTTGATATAACAGGTCTGATTGGTACCCATGGCATGGGGCTTTCCTTCTCAGAGGCAAAGGAGAAGGGAAAATGGGGAGAGGGTGTATTAGGATGCGACAGGGAGTACAGGAGAGGTCTGCTAGCAGGATATAAAATAGTAAATTAAGGGAAAGGTTTTAAAGTTGTTCTGTATCTAGATTTATCCTGTTTTTGAAACTTTCAGTGTTTCAATATCATACCAATTAAAATAGGAATGTATTAGTCCAGGGAAATTTTAGGAGAATGTAAAGTATTAAAAGTACTCATGAAATCATGAAAAATTATTTCAACTTTGCAGACTGTTTACTTGCAAACTTATTTTAATTTATAAACATAGCACTTCCAAATATCATTCTCACCAATATACAATCAAATAGGAAGAATTTTAAAAATAGTAAATCTTCTTAAAATTCTAAAGTTTAGGCTAAAGATATAGCTCATAGTATGTACATGCCTACCCCTGTAAGGTCTAAGTTCAATTCCTTGTTCCACAAACAAGTAAAAAATCCACTATATATCAACAATTATGAATTTGTCTAAAAATATGAAGTTTTAAAATGATAATCATCAATTTTATGGTAATATGATAAATACTATCTTAACAAAACTCTGTTAGTTGAAGTCAGTAATGACTAGTAACTTCTCATTAATTAATTTATTTACTCACTTTACATCCTGATTACAGACCCCCTTCCTCCTCTTCTCCTAGTCCCACTCTTACAAATTCCCTCCCCCATTATGCACTCCCCTTCTCCTTTGAGAAGGGGAAGCCATGCCCCTTGGGTAACACCCACTAAGGACATCCTCTTGTATTTATTTTAAATATTTGTATCAGTGTTTTTTCCTTAAACAAAGATGTAGCTTATTTAAAATATGTTTTAATGCAGATATAATCACAGGCATTAAACTAAGAGATGAGAAGAATACAAACGTTAAAAATAGAAAAAAGATGGACTGTGAAAATGACTCAGTCAGTAAACTGTTTCTTGTCCAAGCAGAAGAAACTGAGTTCAATATCGAGGACCTATGTAAAAGCCTGCGCGCACACACACACACACACACACACACACACACACACACACACACGGTAGGGGAGAGGAGGATGGGACATACATATATAAGTTAAAAATGTATGTTATTGCCTGAAGTTAGAGCTTTTCAAGAGCAAACTGATATAACCAATTCAGAAATTCAAAACTCATGAATTTGATACAATTTTATGGATGCTGCTGCTGCTGCTGATGATGATGATGATGATTACTCTGACTGAACTGAGAAAACTAAAATTTAGAAAAAAATTAAACAGAATTCAGTGAACTTCTTGTCTCTGCCCAGGGCCCTTCCCTTTCTATTTCTTTATAATATTACAAGGAGCATAAGCAATACCCTATAAGAGAGGGAATAGAAATTGCCATAAAAATTAAAATATAGACCAGTGAGATGGCTCACTAAACAAATGTATTTGCCACCAAGCATGTTAACCTGAGTTCAAGCCTAGGACACATATATTAGACCGAAAACTGTGATTTTTTGCAATTTTTTCTCTAACCTACACTTACAACATGTGCTGTAGGGCACACACACATGCACATAAACACACACAAAAAAATATGGAAAAACAAAAAGGTAAATAAACAATTTAAAGGTTGACATACTTGCAGTAAAATCTATAACCAAGAAGTCATTTATTTAAAAAATGGTCGCAAGAATTTTTTCCAGTTTATCCTTTATTTTATACTTTAATAAGATTAAGCTTACTGTGGTGAAATTGGGACAGTGTTTATAGAATAAAAATAATTGCATAAAGTTTTGAAATATATATATATATATATAATTACTAAGGTGTGATTGATCTATGCACAAAGAAATTTGATATCATTTATAATAGAATAAAAATGGATTTATTCTCAAATAGTAATTTTATATTTGTAGCATTTAAATTTCTATATTTATTTATTTACATGTATTAATTTGTATTTATTATATTTATTAATCATTTTCTTAAAGTTTCTTCAATTGATTGTGCATAGTATTTTTACATTGTGAAATCAACTGAAAATTCATCTGCATTTGAATCTTTTCTGTATTTAATAAGAAAGTATTACAAGTATATAGGCAACTCTTTCATTAGTCCTTTAGTTTATCTATATATTGCTTTCCTATGTAATGAAAATTTTATTTGATTACACATTCATTTAGCCCATTTCTTCTTTTTTTCAATGAATAATACTAGTCATTTTGTTGCTATTTTTCCAATGTGACCTATCACACATTTGAATCTTACATTTTATCTCATTGATACATGTTGCAGGTTTTTCAAGTACCATAAAAATATTATCACTTCTTTGAGAGTTTCATACAAGTTTTGATCACAGTAAACCCCCATCCTCCAACTCCTTCCAGATCCACACAACCTTCCCCACCCACCCAACTAAACTTGACAGTATTTATCTTCCAGTTGAGGACCATTATTTAAAAAGACATTTACGATAGTGATTATAAATGTGAATAAAGTTCATGTTTACTGGACAAAAATATAAAGCTTGTAGTAGCAGCACTTTTATTTTAAATAATATAGATAGCTATTTTATATAGTATTAATTTCTGTAAAATACAGAAAATGAATTTTCTGTCTTAATTTTAAGTTTTCTAATTTTAAAAACAGGAAAAACATTATGGCTTGAATTGTTTTCATTGTCTTCCAATGGTTTTTAAGTTTCACCAGCTTTTCTGTGGATTCCTTATTGATTTTTTTCTGTATATTCTGTCATCATTTAATATATCTATAGACAAGTTTATACTGTAATACACTTTAATTTTTTGTAATTTTTAAAATATGCCATTTTGCACTTCCTCGACAATTTTGAAATGTTTATTATCAGTGGAAAGAGCATTGTTCCCATCTCCATAGCAACAGCAAAAAAAAAAAATCACAAACATGCAGGTAGAGTTCAGTGTTAGAATGCTTGCTTAGAATGCTCAAGTCCCTACCTTTCATCCTCCGCACTTCAGTGTGTATATACACAGAAACATGTATACATAACATGTATATATACATGCACATATTAAAATTTAAAGGTCTTAAGTTTGAGCACTTGTCTACATTAAAACAACCAGGAAGAAATCAGTACAAAAGTATTGAACATTCCTACAGTAAAATACATTATCATTTATAGAATTGGTTTCTGGATGAGGGTTTCCTGAGATAAAAATAAATAATTAATTAAAGGACATTTAGAGAGAAAGTAACGGTGGTAGCATTTTGGAAAAATGTAATGTAATTTTATAGTATCATTTTCATTTGAATTTTGAGAATCTTATAAGTGAAAATATGTTCTAAGCCAATGGTTCTCAACTTTCCTAATGCTGTGACACTTTAATACCGTTGTTCCTATTGTGGTGACTCCAACCATAAAATTTTTCCATTGTTACTTCCTAACTGAAGTTTTGCTACTATTATGAATGGTAATGAAAATATCTAATATGCAATGCCAACAAGGTCTTAACCCATAGGTTGAGAGTGGCTGGTTTAAGATATCTGTTATAATTTCTATTATCTTCTTGCCAATAAAATTCCTGTTTTATTATATTTAAACATTAGGTTTGCTTGTTATTTTTTTTTTAAAGTGACTTCAGGCTTCTGTTGCATGGAAAAAATTGCATTCAATCTGAGGGACAAATTAAAATATGCTATCAATCAAAACATTTAAAGTAAAAATGATGGAAAATATACAACATGATGGATGAGAGTTTAAAATGAAAATCTGTATCTGTCAGATGTAATTGGAGCTGAATCTTCTATGTCAACTTTTCAATTACATTTAAAATGCATTCTTTTTTTCATTATTTATTCAATTTACATCCAAATCACAGCCCCCCAACCCCACCCACCCACCCTCCCTATTCCACTCCCCCAACCCCACTTTTCCTATTCCCCACTTCCCTTCTCAGAAAAGGGGATGCCCTCCAGGGTTACCAACCTGCCTTTGCATTTCAAATATCATCAGGACTAAAGACAACAACTCCCACTGATGCAAGACAAAGCCTCAGCATAGCTAGAGGAAAGAGATCCAAAGGCAGGCAAGAGAGTGCAAGTAGGTGACACCTCCTCCTCCAATTGTTGGGGGACCCACAAGAAGACCAAGCTGCACATATCCTAAGCATGTGTAGGGGGTCTACCTAGGTAGAATCCCTGCATGGTTGGTGTTTCAGTCTCTGTGAGGCCCCATGGGTCCAGGTTTGTTGGCTCTGCAGGTCTTGTGATGTCCTTAACCCCTGTGGCTCCCTCAAAACTTCCTAGGACACTTTCATAAGACTTCCTAAGCTCTGTCTAATGTTTAGCTGTGTGTCTCTGCATCTGTCTCCATTGGCTACTGGATGAAGCCTCTCAGAGGACAGTTATACTAGGGTCCTGTCTGCAAGCATCACAGAGTATCATTAATAGTGTTAGGGGTTGGTTCTCCAATGAGGTGGGTCTCAAGGTGGGCCAGTCATTAGTCGGCTATTCCCTTAATTTCTGCTCCATTTTCATCCCTACACATCTTAAAGGCTGGGCAAATTTTAAATCAAAGGTTTTGTGGGTGAGTCAGTGTCCCCCTCCCTGCACTGGAAGCCCAAGATGGGTACAAGAGTGGCCACTTCAGGCTCCATATCCCCTGCTGGTAGGAGTCTTAGGAGACGCCCCATATCCTCCCAGAAGCCTCTCCCACCTCATGTCTCCAGATTGTCCCAAAGATGCCCACCACCACAAATTTCCCTTCTCTCTCCCAGTCCTCTTACCCCCCACTCCTGCTTTCACCATACCTGATCCTTGCCCCTCTTCCCCTCCCCACCCACTCTTCCACTAAGTTTCCTCTCTCCATCAACTTCTGATGTCTATTTTATTTCTCCTTCTGAGTCAGATTCAAGCATCCTCCCTTGGGCCCTTCTTGTTACTTAGCTTCTTTGAGTCTGTGGATTATAACATGGTTATCCTGTACTTTATGGCTAATATCCACTTATAAGTGAATAAATACCATGCCTGTCTTACTTGGGTCTGGGTTACTTCACTCAGGATATTTTCTATTTGCATCAATTTGCCTGTTAAATTTCATGTTGTCCTTGATTTTTATAGCTTGATTTTTATAGTATTCCATTGTGTAGATATAACACATTTTCTTTATCCATAAAGCTGCTATGAAAATAGCTGAGCAAGTGTTCTTGTGGTATGGTGGAACACTTTTTGGATAATGCACAAAAGATGGATCTTAAGGCAGAACTATTCCCAGTTTTCTGTAAAACCACCAAGATTGATTTCCAAAGTGGATGTACAAGTGTGCACTCCCACTAGCAATGGAAGAGTGTTATCCTTGGTCCACCTCTTTGACAGCATGTGTTGTCCCTTGAGATTTTATCTGAGCCATTATGAAATGGGGTAAATACAATGTCATAGTTGTTTGATGTGCAATTCCCTGAAGACTAAAGATATTTAACATTTCTTTAAGTGCTTCTCGGCAAATACAGATTCCTCTGTTGAGAATTCTAATGTTTAGCTCTGTACCTCATTTTTTAAATTATGGTGTTTGGGTTGTTAGTGTCTAACTTCTTGAGTTCTTGATATATTTTGCATATTATCCATCCCTCTGTTGGATGTAGGGTTGGTGAAAATCTTTTCCCTTTCTGTTGACTGTCAGTTTGTCTTATTGATGGTGTCCTTTGCCTTATAGAGCTTTTCAGTTTCATGAAGCCCCATTTATCAATTGTTGATCTAGTGCCTAAGCTGTTGGTGTCCTTTTCAGGGAATTGTCTCGTGTACCAGTGAGTTCAAGGCTATTCCTTACTTTCTATTCTATTAGATATAGGGTATGTGGTCATTTTATTATGCTAATCTCACCTTCCAGGAGCATGGGCGATCTTATGCTATCTTCTTCAATTTCTTTTTTCAGAGACTTGAAGTTCTTGTCATACAGGTCTTTCACTTGTTTGGGTAGAGTCACACCAAGACATTTTATATTATTTGTGACTGTTGGGACAGGTAATACTTCCCTACTTTTTTCCCAGCCTGTTTTTTTGAGTTAATTTTATATTCAGTCAGTTTTGGTATTTCTTACTTCTTTTTGGGCACAGATTCAAACATCTATCTGGATGCTACACGAAATGATATCCAATGATGTTACCAATATTCGAGAAGTATAAAAATGATAAACTTTAGTGAATGGCTATGACCGATGAAAGAAGGGAAATCCTAAAAAAGGGGGACTTTTGTTAAATATATTTATACTTTTCTTCTACGAAATAACAGCAAAAAACACATAGATATAGCCCCTTATATAATATTACATTTTGATTTATCCACTGAGCTGATAGAGCCAGAAAGCTTCTTTTTTTTTTCTTTTTTTTTTTTATACTTTATTTACATTTCCAATATTTCCCCTTTTATGGGTCTCTTCTTTGGAAACCACCTATCCCCTCCCCATCCCCGCCTCTAGGAGGGAATTCCACCTCCCACCCAGGCGCCCACCCATCCCCATTTTCCCACATTGACATTCCCCTTTACTGGGGCCTCTAACATCCTCAGGTCCAAGGGCCTCTCCTCTCTCCCTGATGGCCATCGAGGTCATCCTCTGCCACATATGTGGTGCGAACCATGGGTCGATAGATGTGTATTCTTTGGTTAGTGGTCTGAACTCCAGGATGACCGGGGAGGGGGGGGTGTCAGGCCCAGGGACGCTCTTGCTCCCTCCATGGGGCTGCAAATTCCCTCAGCTCCTTCAGACCTTCCTCCAACTCCTCCATCTGCGACCTCACTCTCAGTCCAGTGGTTATTGTTAAGTGAAACTTGGGTAATCTGAACTTTTGGGCTAATATCCGCTTATCAGTGAGTACATACCATGTTCCTTCTTTTGTGACTGAGTTACCTCGCTCAGGATGATATTTTCAAGTTCCATCCATTTGCCTGCAAATTTCATTAAGTCATTGTGTTTAACAGCTGAGTAGTACTCCATTGTGTAGATGTACCACATTTTCTGTATCCATTCCTCTGATGAGGGACATCTGGGTTGTTTCCAGCTTCTGGCTATTATAAATATGGTGGCTATGAACATAGTGGAGCATGTGTCTTTATTACATGTTGGA
>JAPYYD010000232.1:21669-43434 GCA_028551405.1 Uromys caudimaculatus | reverse complement strand
ATTTTCTTGCAGGCTCCAAGTTGTAAGTCCTTGGTGGGGGCAGTTAGCTCCACTTCCTGTGTTGACGTGTCAGGGGGTAGAGGTTCCGCCCAGATGACAATTGTGCTGTCCACCACAGCAGCACCTGCTTGTCTCTGACCTTCATGGAGAAAGCTGCTCCCGTCTGTAAACCAGGTAGCCTCGGCTTTTGGTAGGGGTCAGTCAGAGAGGTCTCTCCTTTTGGACCGGCTTATTGTGGCCCGTTGGGCAGGAAACGTATCTGGGCCCCTATTTTGGAGAGTACGTCTCACCCCAACAGAGGATAGGGACAGTCTAGGGTAACCTTAAATGAATGGGATACCCAGCCCATCCCTAGGTCCACTGTTCTTCGGGTAGTCCATGAATACATTTTGGTGCCAACGACTTCTTAGACCAAAGATCTTTTCTTGAAATGGGGCCATCAGCTTGGAGGATGAGTGTTGAGCCCCTGTGTCCACCAAGAATTGAGTGGGTTTCTCCTCCACTCTCAGAGTTACCCTGGGTTCGGGGAAGTCTCCCCTAATCACTGTCTTCACTCAGGGCTAACACCTTTTGCTGCTTGGGGGCACTTTTCTCAAGGCCTGGGATTCCTTGCTCCCGACTTCTGTTAGGACACTCTTAAGGTCAGTTCTAGGTGGCAATACAATAAATGTAAATAGCCAAGGAATGACTAAGGCAATAAACAAAAGTCCGTGATAAATGTCTGTGATCTGATGTTTCCAAGCCCAAAATCAGATTCTCACCTGAAGCCTACTTCTTCTGTTATTTCCCTGGAACAGGGAAGTTTTACTGTGGCCCAAGGTTTCTGTTGCTTTAGACTGTGGTTGGTTATCTTCATAACTCTTGGGCCTGTGAGGCAGTTCATCATGGTAGGAGTGTCTGGTCAAGGAAGCTGTGTGCATCACCTCATGACGGCCTGAAATCAGAGACAGGGGGAAAATGGAAGTTTTGCACCACATTTCCACAGATGGAACACAGACTCAAGGGAGAATTGCCAGATAATCTTCAGCAACTCTAGTTAAATTTGAATTTCAGATCAATAGTGAACACTTTTTTTAAAAAAATGTAAGTACTTCCAATGTACACACTACACTTCTTCTATATGCATATGCTAAGGTTTTTTCTCATTTTTATTAGAAACTCAAACTTAACCAGGCTTCTTGCTTTTTTCATTGCTAAATCTGGCAAACTTACCACAGAAGACCTTTTAGAGGGTCTCAGTTCCACAGTGGGAGACTGATGACGTGAATGTGGCATCAGGAGAGTTGAAAGCTTGGCCCTAGGATGAGTACACGCTCTGCATTTGAAGTTCCTAGACCACTGAGCCCACAGCAAAGTTCAAGTAAATATTACCTATTCACTTCCTTGTGCCCTTTAGTGAAATACTCCCTTAAGTTCTGGAGAAGATTCAGGGGTCAAGGGGCAGATGGAAATGCTGCAGGCAAGTGTAGAGGAATAAGGCAAAGAGTGAAGTAGATTAGCAACAGCAAGTTTAGAGACTGACTGGCCTTCCTGTTGCCCGGAGAGTCAAAATTCTTCACTGGGACAAGGGTATCAAATACTACAAACCAGTAACAGCAGAAAGTATTATAGGACTGCAGGCACAGGAGCCCTTCATATTCTGACCTCAAGGGAAACAGGGTAAGATGCAGTAGATGTGTGAGAGACACAGAAGCAACTGGGGTTTTGTTGTTGTCTTGTTTGTTTGTATTTGTCTCATGGAACTCGTGATGGCGTTGATCTCCTGATGTAGCTGAAGATGACCTTGAATGTCTGATCCTCTTCTGCTGCTTGGCCCCAGTGCTGGGTTGTAGGCAGGGACCACCACATCAGATTGTGCAGTGCTGCAGATTGCGATCTACCAACAGAGCCACCTCCCCAGCCTGGATGGTTTTTAACTTAAGTGGATGACATAGTGTCACTTCATTGACAACTGTTGGAAAGCCAGTTAGCAACTTAAAAGAGAAAAGAAAAGAAAGAAATTCCTTGAGTCAAAATTATTGAGTCAAAATCAGGAAGATCGTAGAATGCTCTTTTGAAGAGCTTTGCCTTTTGGATTTATGGTAAAATCGGCCCAATTTATAATAAGAGTTCTCTTTGAAAATGAAAGAACAACAAAGGATCAAATTAAAACATCAAAACGATGTTCATAAAATTGACAACTTACTGGTTTTCTAATTTTTTTCCTTTAAAAAGTCTGTTTTTATTCCTGAGTTGCTCAGTCTTAAATTTTTGAAATGATGTTACACAATCATGAAAGAAATATTTTCACAGAAGCAAAGGCTTGTAGGCTAAGGATTCCTAAGTGTATACACACTGTTCCCCTTGGTATTAGCAGAAGAACTTGGACAGAATCAGGAATAGAAGACCTAACAGATTCCCACAGCTCGACTGCTCTGTGTAATGGGCTTCCCAGATTTCTTAGACTCGACATATATAGAAAATGGCTTTCAATACTGGTGGTCCAGAAGGTTAGCCCTGATTCAGTTACTCTTTATAGCTCTGCTCTGTTCCAGTCAGAAGCATGCTGATCCGACAGAACCAAGGTTAACGTCAATTGCTGGGGACTATTTGTTTGCTTGTTTTATGTTGCTGGGTATAAAACCCAGCGCCTCTCTCATGTTAGGCAATCATTCTGTCACAAAGGATATCTTCAGCTCTTGAGCTTTTAAGGCAGGGTATCCTTCTGCACCTCTCCTCTCCTCCTCAGAAAGGTCTAAATTCATATAAGTTCAATTTTAATGCTATTAAATAAATAGAATTCTTAGTAGTTCAATTTGCATTCACTAAGATTTTACTATTTTAGAAGAATCTTGAAATCATCAATTAATTTCCTTGTTACTTATTTATATGTGTTTTAAAGGACTAATTTTACAGCTTTTGTAATTTTTGCTTAATTACAAGCTTAAATTTTTTTAACCCACTTTTAATAAGGGTTCTCACTTTGACCCCTCTTCTAGTCCACCATCCAAAGGAAGGGGAGGAAAGATGGCAAATAGGACAAGGGGATGTGGACCTGTTTAGAAGTAGTTCCTTGGGGCAATTCAAATCTCCATTTGTCAAAATACCTGCAGTCCAGTTCATTAGTGTCAGGATATCAAACATGAACCAGCAGCGGTGGCACCATCTAGGCGAAACCACCAGGCCTCCACCAAATCATCAAGAGTCAGCAGGAGTGACCAGGGCCAGCCAGGACTCAAGGAGAAGTTCTCTGCCATGCCTTTCTCAGCGAAGCGAAGCTCTCATAGTTGAAGATGTGAGCAATGAAGCATTGCACAGCTAGCTATGCCAGCATCTGTCACTGCAACTATCCGTTGAGTCCTATTTATACTCTCTCCAAACATCAGGTGTCCTTCCACAGGTTTGGCCTGAGCAAAACACCACTGTGAGGCGGCCTCACCATGTGAGTCTCTATCAGCTGATATAGCCAGAAACTGCCACTCAGCCCCCATATGAGTATTGTAACAAGTAAAATCCATGAATTGTCGACTACTTAAAAAGATGGAATTGCACCACAAAATGAAAGTTTACAAGCTGTAAGCATTAGATCAGAGTTTTACAGACGTAAAGCTCTGAGGAGAACTGCTTTAGACATTTGCATCATTTGCATTAGGCCAGTATGCCTCTTCCAGAATGAATATGATTTCGGAAGTTATACTAATCTGGTTTTGTCCAATATCAATATTTAACCATTTCCTGTTTAGCTGAAATGTTAGTTTGTTTGTAAAAACCATCTATGGTTGCAAAAATTGATGAGAAACTCTATCAAATTTAACCTGCTTTTACAAGTGTCTGAATAATTGGCTGTTGCTGTTTTTGTAAAACTCAAATTTAATATGATTTTCCAAGATTACCTAAGATTCCATGATTTTAGCCAACATTTTCCTTCATCAGCCAAACACAGTAACATGGTAGAGTGGGGTCAGGGTTGAGGGTAGCATTGACCTGGTGGTGTGTTTTAGGATGACCCCACCTTACATAGTGAGTTACAGGCCTGCCTGGGTTAGGAGGGAGACTGTTTTAAAACAAATGTACATGTTAAACTTATATATAAAGATATTTAAAATTACTCAAAAGATTAAGAAGTACCTCTTCTTTGGAACATAGCTTCACTTCCATTAAAAGTCCTGACTTTCTTTACATGTATGTGTGTGTGTGTGTGTGTGTGTATATATATATATACCTAAAGTTTATATGGAAGCACAAAATACTCCAAATAGCCACAGCAATGTTGAGCAAAGAGAGGAGTGCTGGGATACCATAATGTCTGAGCTCAAGCTATACGCGGATCCATAGAATGGACAACAACAAACACATACTGGCCCAGAAACAGACACACAATCCATTGTAGACTAGACCTTGCTACTTTGTATACTGTAGGTTGCACTTTGCTCCAGAATAAACCCACCGGATTCCGTATAAAGATACTAAGAACGAACACTGAGGAGCGGACAGCCTCTTTAACAGGCAGTGCTGGGGAAACATGCAGCAGGATGCAAGTAGATTTTTACCTCTCATCCTGCTGCTTAAAACTACTGGCAGGAAAACATTGGGGAAATACTTCAAGATGCGAGCTTAGGTAATGGCTTCCTGGACAGGATTCTAATGGCTGAGAAAATAATGGTGGGATTTGAAAAATGGAACTGAAAGAAATCCAAAAGCTTCGAAGCAAAGGAAACAATTGTCAGAGTTAAGAGACAGCATACAAAAGAGAACAAAACCTTTACCTGCTGTTCAGCTGACAAGAGATTGGTGTCCGGAAATTTAACATCTAGACTATATTAAGATTAAAGCATGAACACTAAAATGGCAGACAATATAATCAATAAATGAGCACGTGAATTGGACACAAAATATCCATGAGGCTGATTATGCAATTAGCTTTTAAGAGAAAAATAACTTTGACATCTAGTAGAAACTTAAATCTTGGGTTGAATCTCATCTCTGCACTAAGAAACATCAGGAAAGGACTTTTCCTAGACAAAAGTGTTGGTGAGGTATCAACTTTATAATCATCACGCACTTTGTTAATGGTGACAAGGTACGGAATGTGATAATGACGTCATTTTTGTTTTGTTTTGCTTTGCGTTTTGAAACAGGGGGGTTTCTTTGTGTGTTCTTGGTTGTCCTAGAGCTAGCTCTGCAGACCAGGCTAGTCTTGAACTCACAGAGATCTGACTGCCTCTGCCTCCTGAGTGCTGGGATTACAAGTGAAAGTAATTTTAAAATATTTCTTTTCTTTTCTGAGATTATAATATAATTACATCATGCCTTCCTTCCCTTCCTATAATCTCTCTCATATGCCCCTCTTTTTGCTATTTTTCGAATTCCTGGCCTCTCTTTTCATTATTTGTTGTTATACACACATACATACATATATGCATGCATACACACATGCATACATATACCCAACACACACACACATACATACACACACACACACACACACACACACACACATAACACACACACACATTGTGAGTTTTAGGCTGGCCTGGTTTACATAATGAGTTACAGACCTGCCTGGGTCAAAAGTGAGGCTCTGCTTTAAAACAAACAAATTTACATATTAAACTTACGTATTAAGACTTGCTAAAGTACACAAAAAGGTAAGCAACTCTTTAGAATATTGTTTCATCTCTATGAAATGAATTCATCTGTATATACGAATACATATATAGAACGCATGTGTAAGTCCAACATGCTTCGTCTATAAAATGATACTTGTATGTTGGATGTTTTCAGTTCTTTAGAATACAATTGCTACAATCATAATTTAGGATTTTCTCTTTCCAACCAGTTTCGTATGTGAGGATCAAAGCAGTATTCTGTTCAGGATCTCTGTGGAAGCTCGTGAAACACGAATCTCTTTGTAATGGTAACAACACCAGACTCAGATATTTTTTCTCTTGTAAGACTGAGGAAATTTCTTTTTGAGACAAGGTCTCTACAAATAGGCCCAGCTATCCTGGAACTCACTATGTAGACCAGGCTAGCCTCAAACAGAGATCTGCCTGCCTCTGCTTTCCAAGTTCTGGGATTGAAGACATGCACCCTCTCACCAGGGGAAAACTGAGTAAATTCTTCCCTACACATATTCTTATCTGGGCTTTAGATAATTGTCAGTAAATATTCCCCCAAACCCCAGACACTTATTTTGAAACTTACTGAGGAGGCTATCTTAATTGTTTAGGATGGTAGCTATGGTAAATGCCTTCCTACCCCCACACATATGCGCGCGCACACACACACACACACACACACACACACACACACACACACTTCTTATTTATTCTGACACTTATTGAGGAGGCAATTCTAAATTGTTTAGAATGGTAACTATGGTAAATGCTTTTGACTTTTAAAACATGAAGTGGAAAGCCTAGGGGCTGGAAGCCTAATGGTTAGGGAGATAGCTCAGTGGTTAGAGTATTTGCCTGCATAAAACCTGAGTGCAACATTTGCATCTGAAACTGAAGGCTAAATCAGGCAGACCGAGGAGCAAGTGCACCCAAAATGGTGAGTTCCAGGTTCAGTGAGAGCCCCAGTGGAGAGCCTCAGGGAAAGACATCTGATATCAACTTCTGTCCTCTGCATGTGCACACAGGCACCCATGCCTGCTTGTACACACATACACTACATGTCCAAAAAAGAAAGCCAAGGGATTATAAATATGATGTCTACCATATATTGTCATATTTATGATAAAACTGTACTCAAGTTATCAGGTAATCTGTGGATCATCTGTCATTTTGTTGTCAAGTGGTCAGAATCATAATACTGAATTCTTTTATTCAGAGGCCAGTTATTTAACAATATGGAATCACTGTCATTTTTCATCATTTCTATGAGTACTCGGTTATTTTGACCACTCCTTTTTAAAAATATGCCCACTGGTAGTGACACGTGGAAACAGGGAAGATGTGAATGAACTCTTTCGCTGACTGAAGGGTGTAGCTTGCATCAAGCATGTGACTTTGAATGCACTAGTTCCCCAATAAATCCTTAATTAGTTAATTAGTTTCTCAATCCATTTTTATCTTCTGACCTTTATCATATCTAATCAAACCCTGATTATAACAAAGGTGAAATTACCAATGATCATGTTCTATTAAAAGAAAAGGTAAATTGGAGAATCAGTACCCACATCAACTCTGCACAATTATATTATTTTAGCCTCAAAAGTGTTTGAAAGGCACAGCTGTTGATACTGCTTGTGATTTGCCAGACCAGCTCACAGTCTACTTATTTCATTTTGAACATGGCATTTGTACCACATTAAAGTTTGGCAAGCTTAATCCTCCCTAACCACAGGCGAACACACTAGAAAAATATAAAAATATATTTTAACCAACGCCATTACCAAGTACATATTGTTGGATTTGACTAAGAACCTCTAATTTGTTCATGAACACTTGGCATCTTTTCATTCTGGGTGATGATTGCAATTTATATATTATGTGTCCAACAGCTGATTAAAGTGCTAAGGAGCAATAGGAGAGAGAGAGAGAGAGAGAGAGACAGAGAGAGAGAGAGAGAGACAGAGAGGCAGAGAGACAGAGAGGCAGAGAGACAGAGAGACAGAGTGGCAGAGAGACAGATATAGAGGGACAGAGAGAGCAATAGGAGAGAGAGAGAGACAGAAAGAGAGAGACAGAGAGAGACAGAGATGGCAACAGAGAGCACAATCCTGTTCTCAGAACTGGCACTCCTTGAGCATGCCCAGGGAATGCCTACAGTGGTGATTTTCCCATCCTCTTCCCCTGTCTGTCCCACACTGAAAACATGGATGAGTAAGCCCCCCCTCGCTCTCGCTATCGCTCTCGCTCTCTCTCTCTCTCTCTTCTGCCATCTCACTCTACCCTTACCGTTTTCCTGGCAACAGCTTCATTTCTTGAGCAAAATCTATGTCCTCTGGTTCTCAAGAAATGCTAAGCTCAAGCCAACATTTCTAATGTTCCAATGCAACAAAGTTCTCCAAGCCAGTGGCGCCCACCACTGGGGCACAACAGGAGTGAGCATGCAGGGTATTAAGATCCTTGGCCTGCTTTGTTCATCCACGATGCCAGTTACAGCAACGCATGACACTCAGCAGAACACCCCTTCTCCACAACGGGGCACCATAGATAATGTTCCCAAGAAGTTCAAAACAGCCTCCTATATTTACTTCATGGTCTATGAAGTGGGAAATGGAAGGATTCCATAATTATTATTGTGTATAGCTAAGGGGGAAGACCGCTTTCCAGAGATATGGAATTAACACTCCCTTTGATTTACCTCTCCATCCATATCAGTATTCCTCAATAGCAAAGACGTTTTAATGTTTCCCCAAAAAGACGTCTGATGAACAATGATAATAATCATTGAGTATAAATCTACCCAAATCCTGAAGTCAGATAGGATTTATTTCTGTCAAGAAACTGCAAGGTATCAATGTCCTCAAAACAAAAACAAATCTGTCTCCCTAACAGTGCTTCACTTGCTCAGTCATTCCACAGTTCCACAGAAGGTGAGCTTCCGTGAACTTACCACACTGTCTGACATTGTTCACTTCAAGGAGTGAGGTGGTGTGTAAACACGCACGTCACAGGACCTCCTATGTGGGGAGCCATGAGCAAAAGCAAATTTCCTTTTACTTCTCAAAGAATGACCCTTGAACCAATTGATCAACGCAAACAAACATGCAACCAAAAGAACGTGACCTGTTTCTGATCCAGTCATTACTTCTTATGGCCCTCCTTTTCCATTGTTCTGTTCTATGACATTTAGACACAAGCTACTAAGCCAGGAAGAATAAGCCACACTAAGGCAGAGGCATGGGTTGCGATTCTCCGTTCAGCATTTATTTTATTGTTCTTGTAAAAAGGGAGAGGAAAATATCAGTGAAGTATCCTGGCATTAAAAAGATATGTTAACTATTTTTGTTTATTATCAAGACCAAAAAATAAAAACTAAAAAATAACAACAAACTAACAAATAATAACCTGTGGAAGGAATGATTTATTTTGGTTCAAGGTTACAGTCTGTCATGGCGTGTAGGCGTGGTGGCAGGAGCCTGAGACAGCTGGTTACCATCCAAGACACAATGGACACTGTGAGCTACACACTTCCTCCTTTTCATTCAGTCCTGGACATCAGCCAGTGGAATGGTACCCCCACTTTGCAAGTAGATCAACCAACCTATCTCTGCTAAAGCTCTCTGCAAACACCCTCATAGACATGGCCAAAGGTGTGTCTCCTAGGTAATTCCATATCTGGACAAGTTAACCAATATTAACTACCAAGTCTGTTATATCTACACAGAGAGAGACACACGAACTTGGGTAGGAAATGTTGCTAAGGTAGGTAAATAACTTTACAATCATTTATTGCCTTCTCTGGTTGTTTTACTGAATGTAACTTTCATTCATGAGCAATAATTCATACAATTGTGGATAACCTTAAAGTCAATTTCTGGTCCAGCTTAGAGAAATACAATTGATACTTCCTTCTTTCCATCCTTCCTTCCTTCCTTCCTTCCTTCCTTCCTTCCTTCCTTCCTTCCTTCCACTTGAGTTCCCAGACTAGGTCATAGGTCAAGGGAAAGTCAGTCTGAGGCACCTGTTCTCAGGTAATGTGTTTCATCATCCATGCCATTGTGACTTCCCAATCCATAAGATCAAGAGACACCTAGAACGAACAGAGTCTAGTGTAAACACAGATATGAAATGCTTTGCCAGCCACAATATGTAAAAACTCAGCTCTGACCTCTACTGGCCAAGTTATTAAAATACAACACCAAGCATCCAGAAATGTTCTCTTATCTCATTCAGTCATTGTTAACTAAAAAAAATTTACTAGTATCCATTTTAGGATATCCATTTATACATAGTTCATAACATACATAGGTTCATTGTGGTATTTTAAAATATACATGTCAGTGTATTTTGTTCTGAATTGTTCCTCTCCCCCACGGCCCTGCCCCACATTCCTCGCCCCTCCCTGGCTGGTTTCCCTCTTTCCCCAGACAGGGCCTCACTTAAATACTTATCAAAAATAAAAATAAATAAATACTGTTTATCTCTCAGGTATTATAAATAGGTATTATATTGGACAAAATGCTTTCTGTCTTAAAATTTGTTAGAAGAAACATTTGTACTGTAAGCTTAAAAATCTCATTGCCTAGTACAGCAGTTCTCAACCCTGTGGGTTATGATCTTTTTGGGGTCACATAGCAGATACCCTGCATATCAGAGATTTATATAATGATACATAACTGTAGCAAAATTACACTTACGAAGTAGCAACGAAAGACGTTTATGGTTGGGAGTCACCACACATGAGGAACTGCATTAAAGAGTCCCAGCGTTAGCAAAGTTGAGAACCACTGTCCTAGTACATTAGAGCGCAGAAAGTGCTTCGTAAATTTTATTTTTGGTTTCCTTGAGACAGGATGTCATGTAGCCCAGGCTGGCCCTGAACTTCTGATTCCCCCACCTTTACTCCCCCCCCCCCCCAAGTGCTGGGATTATAAGCATGCACCACTAGATTTGGCTTAATGTGTGTTTTTACAAAGAGACAAAGAAGGACCAGAGAATGAGGAAGGAAGGAAGACCTTAACAATGGGATATTTCATCCATGGTACATTCATATTCTTCCTCCCTCCCCTTTTTCCCATATGATAAGTCATACATTAGTTAAATCACAAATAACTCATCATCCTGGGGACAGCGTCCTTTTCCCTGGTGGTTTCTGCAGGTTTTGGACTCAGCTAGAATTGTGTTCCAACTCTGTCAGCCTTTGTCACAGAAGAACAACAAAACAAAATGACATCAACATCAACAACAAAGAACAAAAACAAACAAACAAAAACCCCCAAATCTTCCGTAGCTTAATTGTAGAGTTAGCACCTCACAGGCATCAAGATGACTCACAGGAGAATCAGATACTAGGCAGTAAGGATGTGGTGAGGCCTTGCCGGTGGGAGCTGTAGAAAGCACACACATGAGAACGGAGCTGCCATATGATCTGGCAATTCCGTCTCTGGATGGAATCGGAAGCGGGACTTGAAGTGAGTTCTGCATAGCGAGGTTCACAGCACTGTTGCCGATAGTTACTAGGATAGTTACTGGCAGGAGGAATATGAATGCATAAACAAAGTGCAGTAGATACACGGGACAGTGTGATTCTACATCAAATATACAGCAGTAGGAACTTAGAGGACATCCCACGAGACAAGTCAATCACAAGAAGAGAAAAGTTATGTAACACACAGTGTGAGAACAGCTACAGTGATAGAAGCCATCGTGAAGATGGTGCCTCGCAGATGCTAGGGGTGAGGAAAAGCAGGGAGTTCCTGCTCAATGC
Organism: Uromys caudimaculatus; assembly: GCA_028551405.1. Lineage (NCBI taxonomy): Eukaryota > Metazoa > Chordata > Mammalia > Rodentia > Muridae > Uromys > Uromys caudimaculatus. The sequence continues at coordinate 32,070 of JAPYYD010000232.1, read as the reverse complement.
ACACACAATTTCCGTGTCACAGGGTGCACAAGATAAATGTACATTGCACTGAGCTGTACACTTAAAAATGGATAAAATGATAGATTTTATGTGCATAAATTTTTACCACATTTAGAGCCTTCTAAACATTAGAAAAATAGAAGTGGCTGGAAAACATGCAAAACAAAGACTTAGGGCTGCAGAGATGGCTCACTGGTTGCTCTTCCGCAGGATCTGGGTTCAGTTCCCAGACACCATACATCAGCCAACAACCATCTGTACCTTCGCTTCCAGGGCATCGGATCCCTCTTTTGGCTTCCTCGGGCACTGCATGCAGATGATGCTCAGACACACGTGCAGGCAAAACACCCATACATGTAAAATAAATAAAATAAAATATCAAACTAAAAAACCACAAAAAATCAATTATTCATTTCATGAGCTGACCGTGGGTCAGCTGTGACTGGTGGGCTCATCTCTGCTGTCAGGGATTAGCTCAGTGACCCACATCATCTTCCAGGAGCCAGGGCTGAAGGAGTAGTCACTCTTTTAGGCTTGCTGCTCTTGTAGACTGTCAAGGGCAAAGCAGGCCCAATTAAACTTACACAGGGCACATATTCATTCTAAACACACGCTATTGACCCAAGAAAGCTCCATTGGTCAAGGCAAAGCCATCCGAAGCCATTTGCATCCACAGGAAAGTGAAGCAAAGGCCAGGGAGTGGATGAATAATTTAGAACAAATAATTCAATATAAATTGAATGAGTTACTTCTTGCCTTGTGATTTTCATGATCTGTGCAAATTGCCACCAGCAAATGGTTTATACAGCAATTTACACAGGTCAAAAGACATATAGAATAAACAGATCTTGTGTAGATACAGAAAAAAAGTAGTAGCATGCCCAAGAAATGTTAGTTGTCCATCTGTGAAACAGCAGTAAGGACAAAAGTATTTCCAGAAAATCACTTTGGCTCAATTCTTTTGTAGGCTTAAGGGACAGTAGAGACATGTTGGAAAGCTGAGGAACCTGAGATTCAAGAAATATAACGTAAGCTACTGTTCTTGAGCTACATAAAATCAGACAGCTGTCTAAAAGATCGCCGCGGTTCTTTCCCGTGGTAAAACACAGCCAATAGGTAAAGTATTTATTACAGGCATAGTTCCCGCGTCTAGAGCTGCCTTTAGTACAAACAGCAGGTGGCGCTCGACAACAACTTAAGACTAGAATTCCAAGGTTATTTTCACTTCCTGTTCCTTCATAAAACAGAGCTACCGCGTGTACTAAAAAAATAAAAATAAAGTCAAAAGCAAACAACAGCAAAAACCAAAGCGAGAACCCGAGTCTTCACGATCTTGCAGCAGAAGAGAGGGCCCAAGAAGCCTGGTGACTCACCGGAATTTCTCAAGTTTGTCTTTGAAACTTGGAAATCACTTTCCTCCTGAGCCAAAAGTGTGAGGCTCTAAGAGCAGAGCTGTGGGAGGGAGGGTGTATCCACCTGCCATGCGAGGGAGCAAGAGTGGCTGCAAGGGCGGACTCACTCAGGAAGCTCTGATACTAACTCAGAATGCTCACACACTAGGAACGAGAATGGCGATGAAGTACTTCAGGAAACTCTGACACTAACTCAGAATGCTCACACACTAGGAATGAGGATGGCGATGAAGTACTTCAGGAAGCTCTGTCACTAACTCAGAATGCTCACACACTAGGAACGAGGATGGCGATGAAGTACTTTAGCTTTTTTTTTTTTTTTTAGTATAAAGAGACTTGATGTCCCAGGGAAGGCAGATGCCCGGGGAAGGGGTGGGGGTGGAGTGGGGGTGGATGGCTAGGAGAGCACCCTCTCAGACGCAAAGGGAAGGTGGAAGGGGGTGAAGAACTCTGGTGGGGGAAGGGATGTAACATTTGGAATGTAAATAAATAAAATAATTAAAGAAAAATATTTTTAAAAAATAAAAAAGAAGTTTATTTGGGACCCAGAGGAGGGGGTAGAGGCAGAGAAGGGAGGGGAACAGAGAAGGACAAAAAGAGAGAGGAAGAGAAAAAGAAGGCCGGTCAGGGATGCATAGAGAAGAGAGAGAGGGAGAGTAGATGGAGAGAGACAGAGACAGAGAGACACAGAGACAGAGACAGACAGAGAGATACAGAGAGAGACAGAGACAGAGAGACAGATTTAGCACACTTTTAAACAAGAGAGCCTCGAATGATAGAACTCATTATGAAATATTCTACTGGATAACTCGGCCCATGAACAGAACAGAGATGTCGGGTGGCAGAGTGTCTGCTGTGTCTGCACATCTCATCCGCACTGAAAAGACACCAAGTGTGCACCTGCCTGTTTGGCTCGTTGACTACCCTCTGGCGCTCAAATACGAATCTAAAAAAAGTCTTCTAGGCACTCAGCTGCTGTGGAGAACCTAGGAGTGATCCAAATGACTAACTGTGACTATCAACCCCGTCCGTCTCCATGGCCTGAGAGACAAATGTTTTCTTACTCATCTTTCATGAATGTGCGCGTTGAATGTAGGTCAGCTGTGACTCGTGGGCTCAGTTGAGCTGAGTGCTCTCAAGAAAACGCTTCTCTTGTACCAGTTTGTTGGTATTTTAAAGTACTATGGCAGCTCTCTTGTGTGCCTGTGCCACAGAATGGTACAATGGAAGGAGCAGTGGCTTCAGAGACACATTACAAGTTAGCTCTTCAGTATGACCTCCATGTTCCTATATGAACCTGATGAGAAGAGAATCCCTTCGTTTTAAACTTTTAGTGTTCTCTGTTACCTCCATCGGGGAACCTAATCTCCCTGAACCTCTGCCCTACCCACAACACAAGAGAAATAAGACCTATTACAAAGTTGGAATGAGAAGTAAAGGCAGAGGGGCTGCATCATCAATAAGATGTCATCAGGGGGCTGGCCAGATGGCTCAGTGGTTAAGAGCACTGTCTGCTCTTCCAGAGGTCCTGAGTTCAATTCTCAGCAACTACATGGTGACTCACAACCATTTGTAATGGGATCTGATGCCCTCTTCTGGTGTGTCTGAAGACAGCGACAGTGTACTCATAAATAAATAAATCTTTTTTTTTTTTAAGATGTCATCAGAAGGGACTGGCTGGTGACATGACTCAGTAGATGAGTGTGGACAAGAGCAAGGGCATGAGTTCAGATCCACAGAACCCACGCAAAGCCAGACACAGCAGCTGTGGTAATTTGAATAAGAGTGGACCCCACAGGCCCATATATTTGAATGCTTCGTCACCAGAGTGTGGCACTGTTTGAAAGGATTAGAACAGTGGTTCTCACTCTTCCTAATCCTGTGACCTTTTAATAAAGTTCCCCTTTTAATGCAGTTTATTGCTACTTCATTACTATAACTTTGCTACTGTTATGAATTGTGATGTAAATATCTGATATGCAGAATATCTGCTATGTGACCCCTTCCCCCAAGGACTCATGATCCATAGGTTGAGAACGGCTGGATTAGATGGATTAGAGGTGTGGCCTTTTTGAAGGAAGTGTGTGGGAGTGGGGCTGGGGGTGAGGCTTCAAAACCCTACGCCAGGCCCGTTTTTTTTTCTGCCTGCTGCCTGCAAGTCAGGACAAAGAATAGAACTCTCAGCAGTACCATGTCTGCCTGTCATGGTGATAAAGGACTAAGTCTCTGAGACAGTAAGCAAGTCCCCAAGAGTTGCCTTGGTCATGGTGTCTTTTCACAGCAATAGAAAAAGTAACTAAGACAGGCTCAATCTTGCAATTCCAACAGTCTCACAATGAGACAGGAGGTGGCGTCAGGAGAATGAGCTGAGGCCAGTTAGCCTTATGGGCATGGTGGACAACAAGAACTTTGCTGTTCTCAATCAACATAGGTGAGAAATGACACCCGAGGTTGTCCTCTGACCTCTAACGTGCACTGTGGCACACGCATGCCTGCACCCACACAGAGAAACGTGCATACACATACACACAAGATAGAAAGTCGTCAAAAAAAAAAAAAGCCCACATCCTTCTCTTCAAACTTTAAAGTTCTCTTTAAAATTGTCTAAAGCTTAAAGAAAAGGCTAGTCAGATGCTTTTGTGTTCCATCTACGTTTCAAAGGCAATAAATGTCCTTGGTGATGCTTTGTGACCACCATGCTTTGTAACAAACGATGAGCTCTTGTGGGATGACCTTAGAAAAGGCACTGTGCTAAGCTGACGAACAGCCCAAGTCAGGAGCACAGGAAGGAAAGGAGAAGAAGCCGTTACACAATAGGTCCCGGTTCTAGTTGCTCCATATCTACCCAGCTGGAACCTTTCGTCACCCCAGGTCAGCCACAGCCCCAGGAGCAATAAACATCCTGAGTTGCAAGCCTCATCTGACCAAGTCACTTTCATAAATCTCGTTTGCAGAGGGCAAGTCTATTTTCTTTATGAAGCAAGTAATGAAAGAAGATATTTATCGTCACAATTAGTACTTTTGTCAAGTCTCTAATATAGGGAAGGGGGGTGTTAGCACATGATTCTAATGTGTCTGTTTTGCATATGAAGAGAGATCATCCACTCCTTTCAAGGGATACAGGACAAAGTCTGGGATGTAAGACTAGAATCCGACTCCTGTTTCTTCCATTCATTTCTGTAGATGATCAAAATAAATTGGTCACTGCCCTGGTTTGCTTTTGTATTGCTGGGACAAACGCTATGAGCAAAAGCAGCCTGGGAAGGAAAGGGTTTCTTTGACTCCAAGTTTCCGTGTCACTGTTCATCACTGTGGGAACTGAGGACAGGAAGCTGGAGACTGGGACTGAAGCAGAGACTGTGGAGGAATGCTGCTTACCAGCTTGCTTTCCATGGCATGGTCAGTTTGCTTTCTTATACCACCTGCCCTGTGGTCCTGAGGCATTGCCCATGATGGGCGGCTCCCACCCATACCAGTCACTAATTAAGAAAATGTCCAGTGAACTCTCCTATTGGCCAGTCTTATAAAAAACCTTTTCTCAATGATGGTCCCTCTTTCCAGATGACCGAAGCTGGAAAAAAACTAAGCAGCAAAGTCACCAAGAAGCCAATGGAAAGACAGGCTATAATGAACAAGTGTGTAGTAGCCACAGTATTACGATGTCACCATTTACTCCCAAGGAACACGACAACCAAGAGAGAAGACGTGAGGTGTTGCTATTCTGCCTTTGAAAGGCCCAGGGATGGAACACCATGGCAAACCACCCAAGCACATGCTCTCTGATAACCGCAAGTCAGGCACACTGAACACTCAACCACAACTGTAGCAAGCACAGCTGGTAAGGGGGTGGGTGTAGTGGCCGTTCTACTCTGGCAGCTGTGAGCTCTCCACACTTTCGCACAATCCGAATGATTCCCTTTCTGACCTGCATGATCAAGGCAATGGGGGGCTCTGGGTAGATGCTGTCACCCGTTGCATGAGTCTTCGCCTCTTTTCTTGTTCATAGATGCCACGTGCATAATTATGTAGGCTGCCCACAGTTCACCCCCTCAAGATCTAGAGAACAACAGCAACCACTGCAGAAAGCTGTAGGGTTGTTGTTTTGTGAGACTGTATGATCATAGTCTACAAAATGAAACTGTTTCTGAAGGTCCGGAGAGACGAGGCACCACGCTGAGTCACGAAGATAATTCAGGATGATCTTCTGCTAGTTTTAAAGAAAGCCAGTAGGAGGACCCCTTTCTGGGATGCTCTATGTTGTATTTAAAAAGAGAAACAAGAGACAGAAAAGAAGGCCTGAGGATCTGGGATGAAGATTCATGGAATAGCAAGATGAAGAAAGAAAAAAAAAAGTCAGTGTGTGTGATGGTTTGTATATGCTCAGCACAGAGAGTAGCATTATTAAAAGGTGTGGCCCTGTTAGAGTAGGTGTGCCACCGTGGGCATGGGCTTTAAGATCCTCATCCTAGTTGCCTGGAAGCCAGTCTTCTGCTAGCAGTCTTCAGATGAAGATGCAGAATTCTCAGCTCTGACTGCATCATGCCTGCCTGGATGCTTCCATGTTCCCACCTTGATGATAATGGACCGAACCTCTGAACCTGTAAACCAACCCCAATTAAATGTTGTCCCTTATAAGAGTTGCCTTGGGGGCTGGAGAGATAGCTCAGCGGTTAAGAGCACTGACTGCTCTTCCAAAGGTCCTGAGTTCAAATCCCAGCAACCACATGGTGGCTTACAACCATCTGTAATGGGATCCGATGCTGTCTCCTGGTGTGTCTGAAGACAGCTACAGTGTACTCATATAAATAAAATAAATCTAAAAAAAAAGAGTTGCTTTTTTTTTAGTGTCTGTTCACAGCAGTAAAACCCTAAGGCAGTGTTGGCAAGGATATTATCTTCATTGTTAGGTGATTAGGCTACTGGTCTAACCTGTACTTACCAAACCTGAGGAAACTACAAGATTAAACAAGATGTAAATGTATTTATTTATGCTGGCAAGATGGCTCAGTGGGTAAAAACACTTGCTGCCAAGACTGGTGACCTGAGTTAAGTTTCCAGGATCTATATGATGGAAGGAGAGAACTGAGTGCCACAAGTTGTCCTGTGACATCCATATTTGAACTGAGGCACACGCGTAAATAAACACATAACCACTAATTAATTATTAATTAATTAATCAAAACATTGAAAAATTTAGGTTTACTCATCTATAACATATATGCAATAAACTTATCTAGTAACCTCCAAACTTGTTTCCCTAAGTGAAAATATAGCCTACCAATCAGCAAGAGTCTAAATTCATAAATAAGAATATTTTTAAAAATAAGCTAATTTTTATATGAGTTCACTGTAGCTGTCTTCAGACACACCAGAAGAGGGCATCAGATCCCATTACAGATGGTTGTGAGCCACTATGTGGTTGCTGGGAATTGAACTCAGGACCTCCAGAAGAGCACTCAGTACTCTTAACCGCTGAGCCATCTCTCCAGCCCAATAAGGATATTTCTTATGAATAGAGATTTAGAGCAAAAAAAAAAAACCCAAACAAACAAAAAAACAAAAAAAAAACCTAGATAGCCCTGAGATGTGTTTCATCTGTGGTTGAACAGCCTTCTGAGGAAATGTGCTTCCGGGGTAACCTAGACACTAACTCTCAGAAGTTTCTCTCAAATCTGGAAAATGTTTGTTAGAAACCCAGCAAGAAGCTCTTGCTGCCAGGCTGGAGGCACAGTGAACTGAGCAGAGTACTTGACTGATGCACTTGAAGCTCCGGGGGGTCAATATACAGCATTATATAAACGGGTCCTGGGGGTGGGAAACGCAAATCAAACCTTCCCTATCCAGTTTCCCCTCTCCTGAGCAGGTCCATGTGTCTAACTCCTGCCTGCTCTTCCCTGTCTGCTAGCCCCACCTCAGCAGAAGCAGCACAGCTCTTGCTCCACCATCTCCCAGGTCACTTACCTAACCTCTGTGGGCTCATACGAACCATCACGGTCTTTTTGCCTATTTCCTTTCTTCCGTTGCATCTTGGCTCTTCTGGCTGTACTGACGGATGGTCTTCAAGATCTTGGAGCTTTAAAACATATGTGACAAAAGCCCCCAGCCTGCCAGGAGGCGGGAGGATGCCCCCCAGAGCCTTGTTCCGCAACAATTATTCTGTTCATCTGTGGGATGCATTCGTTTTATTTATTTTGCCTCCCAACATTCCCACCTTCCAAGAGAAGATGTGAGCACACTCCCCGCTGTTCCCCACAAGAAAGTAATTTTTTCACCTTAGGTGGGCCATCTGCTTCTCCTAACAAGGCTGCTTTGGATTTGAATTGAATACATCTTGTCCTGGGCATATTGCCAGTTGTAGGCTCCAGGAAATGGAGCAAGTAAAAGTGGTTTCCTTGTGATGCTAGGCCTTCTTTTCTGAAATGCAAACTCATGGAGTGAACCCCAAGGAAACTGTGTGTGCATGTCCATGGTAGTATATCATGTCAGGAGTCCCAGAGCAAAAATCTAAGCTGTGCGTGAATTTCCTAAGACGTAAGCCCTATGAGTATCTGCACAGAGCCACCGGTGGCACAGAAAGATGCAGATGGAGTGCTTGATTAGGACCCAAAAGAAAACCCCTGAATTAGAGGCGTCGTGAGTGCAGATCATTGGTGAGGGGTTTAGTCTTCCAGTTCTGACCCCATAAGCAGCAGGCCACTTCTGATAGCCAGCCATACTGACAGCACCAGCCCCCAGGGAACAAAAGCCTGCTCTTAAGCTTTCAAGCTAATGGAAACTTGTCACGCATAAGATCACACCAGCAATTCTAAAAATTCAGCAGTGACTTGGAAAATATTAAGATGATTTAACGAACATTCACTTTCTAAGACAAATTGCAGTATAAGCAGATTCGTGCTACAGTAGTTGAGTTTGGTTAAATATTACAAATAAATCATTTAAAATTTGTATTGGTTGATTGACTAATAGAAATTTGTTGCATTTATTTATAAAACATGTGCAGCCATAAAGGTTGTCAATTATACTGCATATCGTCTTCAGATCAGGCAGTGTGGGACTGGGGGGTCAGGGAGGATGCTTTATTTGGTGGGGTGTGAGAATCCTGAAACCCATCTTGGGCTGGTCAATTTGGGGAAATATGAAATTTGTGCTTACCATTTGCTTCTGAGGATGGGTCTACTAAACTCAGCAAAGGATCCTCAGTCAGTCTGATTACCCATACAAGACCAGGTCCATTAATAGCCTGTCTGAACCAGGGAGATGCTCATGGATCCACTGCCCCTTAAGATTGTATACTCAGCCGATAGCTGCTGGGGAAGGGAGAGCTTTTTTTCTTCAGTGGTATAATCACTGGGAAAACATGTATGCTGCTGCAAACAAATTGTCACTCACGGGCCTGTAAACCAGTGTTTCTCAACCTGTGGGTCACGACCCCCCTGTAAGGGGGGTTTAAATGACCCTTTCATGGGAAGTATATCAGATATCCTTCGCATCAGATATTTACATTACAATTCATAGCAGTAGCAAAATTATAGTTATGAAGTAGCAATGAAAATAATTTTATGGTTGGAGATCAACATAGCCTAAGGAACTGTGCTAAAGGGTCCCAGCATTAGGAAGGCTGAGAACCTCTGCTGTAAGAAAGCCTGGGAAAATTTACTCTTGGTTGTCAGGTTTTTAGAAACTTTGCAAAAACAGTGATAAGCCAGACAACCCTTCATTCCACAAATATTTACAGAGCCCCTAAATATCTGCCATTTGAAAAGTATTTGCCAAGTGTCCCTTGGAGTTCAGTCTTTTGAGATATTTCAGTTTAAAGGCAATATGAAGGAGAGGTGTTAGGCCTAGTGGTGCAATTCATTGGTAGAACGCAGGTTTAGCATGTACAAAGCACCTATTCAACCCCCAGTAACACACACACACACACTAACACACACACACACACACACGCACACACACACTATACAATACACACACACTACACAACACACACACACTATACAACACACACATACATGCACGCACACACTATACAATACACACACACTACACAACACACACACACACACACACACACACACACATGCTTTGTACTCAACTCCATCTGAGAAAAAAATCTCTTGGAGTTTCACACTGAACTAGCATATTACACATAAGATGGACTGAAATTTGAGCAATCTCTCTTCATTTCACAATGAACTTGCCTGAACCTTTCCCCCTCAACAATGGAGGTAATTTGATGTCTTTTTTCTTTTTCCTTTTTTTCTTTCTCTTTTTCCTTTCCATTTTCCTTCCCCCCCCCCCCTTTCTTTCAGATTCTTCATTCTTGAAGTCGATGAGAAATTCTGGAAGCTTCCTTGTTCCAAAGCGACAGTGTTGTTTCAGTGTTTCGTATGAGAAAAACCAATTGGTCCATTAAAACTTTGCGCTTGGCTTTGGTTTGGGTTTTTTGGTGCTGGGAACTGGATCCAGCCTGCTGCTGCTGATCTACAATCCTCAGCCACCAGACTCTAGCTTAAATCATGTCTACACAGTGACACCGTTCTAAGTTGGTTCTGCGGAATCCAGTGCCCTAGTGTGAGGGCATTTCGGCTGCTGCGGAGCCCTGTGCTGAAGCAGTGGCTCTGAGCGCATGGAAGTCCAGCATGACAGCTTATTGGGAGCACACAATCATCTACTGTTCCCCAAACATGACTGCCTTGCCATGGTGGCTAGGTATAACTGGGTTTCACACCACAGCCACACACCGTACCTAGGACAAGCTGTCCCCCACAAACCTCAAGGTCCTGGCATCAAGCCTTGGGGCATCTCAAGTCACGACTGTCTCCAGTCTGCTGAAAGTTACTGCTGATCTCATACAGACTCTAAGAGAACACAACTGCCAACCCAGGCTGCTATACCCAGCAAAACTCTCAATTAATATAGATGGTGAAACCAAAATATTCCATGACAAAACCAAATTTACACAATATGTTTCCATAAATCCTGCCCT